>JAQGCN010001381.1:0-10000 GCA_034699725.1 Friesea truncata | reverse complement strand
AAATGTTTGAAAAAATTGTTAACTCAGAAAAAAAAATTTCAGAAAACCCCGCCTCCCCACCTCCCACTAGCAAGCCGGATACAGTGATATATTTTGAATATTCAATTCAATTTAATATTTAATATTCAAATTTAATATTCAATTTAATATTTCATATATTTAGAATTATCAGCATTAGAAACAACAGAAGATGGTAAATCTGTGATCCTTGGAACAGTTGATGGTTGTGTTACTGTATTAGCAATTGCTGATCCAGCTAAACCTGAAATGCAAGATTATTTATCTTCTCTACCATCAAGGAATGAAGAGGTAAGCAAGCATATGCTTTTATGAGTGAAGTTTCTTAATTGCAACTTTGTTAATTTTGTACAAAGGTTGCAAAAAGAGACAGACAAAGATGTTATGCATTTTATTTTCGAGCAGCAGCAAAAATGGCAGCACTTGCAAATAGAGCTCAAAATACAACTGCAGCTAAAAAAGAATCAGAAGATCAAGAAGAAAATAGTAAAGAAAATTATTAAAATATACTTACAATATTTAACAGATTGGTGCTATGATACGTGATTGAAGGTTTGAATGGATCTTAAGAATATACGATGGAATAATTAAGAATTAAATGAAATTAATTAATTACTTTCTTTGTCAATTCGTTTTAAAACATTTTGGATTATTTAATTTGTTAAATATTTAAACTGCATAAATGATTATTTGGAATTGATTTGAATTCATTAAAGAGCATTGATTGGTGGTGCTAATAAAGAATAATTAAAGAACATAAACAAAATTACCAAAAAGTATTCATTTAATTGTGAGCGTCTGAAAGTTAAATCTGTCAACTTGATTCTGTAAAAATCTGCGAGTTTGTACACGTCGGTTAAGTTTTTCTGAGTTAATTTTAACATTTAGGGCGGTGTCTTTGACTTCATTGATTTTTTTCTTAAATAATTTATTAGTGGATTTTTCTGTAAGTTTTATCGCATTGCAGTTATTTATTATAATTAAAAATGTTGGATACACAAACAAAATGGGATCCAGGTTAGTAGATAACTTAATTATCAAGAAAACTATACTAAATAAACATATTCTTATGTCAAATTATTCTAAACATTACGTAGTACGTATATCCGAATGAAATTAATTAACTTCTGTTTTACTAAATAAATATTATAAATATTTCTTTCATTTACTTACAGCACTTACAAGTCTACTTTCCACATTAGAAGAAACAAATCCAACAGATACTCAAATAGCATCAGATGAATTACATTTCCTAAATTCACTTCTTAAATCCAAAGAATTAAATGCACTTGTTAAAATACATTCAATTATTCTAACAGAAAAGGAAACTTTATCTCCACTCATTTCAAATTCAGTAGATATTTTAGATGATATTTTTAGTGATATGACAATTGACGATGAAGAGGAAAATCCAGAATTAATTGAATTGTTACAGGTAAATAAACTCAAATTAAATAAATTATTTCATTATTGATTATTTTCTTTAGATTCTTCAAAATCCTTACCTTCAAGGTGTTCTTTACTGTCATGATTGTATTGCGCAAAAAGATTTTATGCCTAAATTAGAAACAACGACACCAGATGAAGACGAAGTTGGTGGTGAAGAAGAGACGATTAAAGTTGTTCAATTGGTCAAGTCTAGTGAACCATTGGTAAGAAATTGACCATTTACAATTTTATATTAAAGAATGTAATTTAGTATTATAATATTTCAATATTCTAAAAATGATAATTATATTTTTGGCAAAGGGTGGAGCTAAAAGTACAGAACCGATTGTGGTAAGGTTTAATCTTGGGTTTAAAATTATTGTAACGCGTTTAACGCTGATTTGGTGTGTTTTTTGTGTTTTATTTTACATTGCATGAATATAACAAAATTCATTTTATTACTACTAATTTTGCAAGCATTTTAATTGGAAATTAATTAATCTTTTGTACGTTTTATTTAATATTTTGATTTATTTTAGGGTGCAACTATTAAACGAGATGAAGAGACAGGAAAGATAATTATTGCTCGTGTAATGCATGGTGGTGCTGCTGATAGAAGTGGATTAATATTTCAAAATGATGAAGTTATTGAAGTGAATGGAATTGAAGTTGGCAATAAAACACCTGATGATATCCTACAAATTCTCAAACATTCAGAAGGGACGATTACTTTTAAACTAATACCAGCAGAATCTGGTAAAATGAAGGTAACTTTAACAGAGACATAAATTCAAAAGAATCAAAAGTATTCGTATAACTTAAATAATTTTTATACATTTATTTAGAGAGAAAGTAAAGTACGTGTTCGTTGTCTATTTGACTTTGATTCATCTGATGATCCTCATATTCCTTGCAAAGATGCTGGACTTAATTTCTCAAAAGGGGATATACTTCATATTGTTAGCCAAGAAGATATTTATTGGTAATTTTTTAGAAGAACGTGTAATATATTGATCTTTTTTTTATTGATTTTGTTTTAATTTGTAATTTGATAGGTGGCAAGCAAGACATGAAGGGGATAAATCAATGCGAGCTGGATTGATTCCAAGTAAAGCATTACAAGAGAGAAGGATTATAATGGCTCGAACGACGAAGGAAACAAATAACGATGGTAATTAATTATAATTTTGTGTGTAATTTTAGTTGATTTTATTTTGTTTAGTTGATTGTGTAGATATGCATGAGAAGTATAGTAAAAAGATTGGTTATGATATAATAGAATCTGAAGATTATGATCGTGATGATATTCCAACATACGAAGAAGTTATCAAATATTATCCAAGATCAGGATGTTACAGACCTATTGTCCTCATTGGACCACCAGGTGTTGGAAGGAATGAACTCAAAAGAAGGGTTATTGATACAAATCCTAACAAATACAAGACAACAATACCATGTAAGATAATTCAAACACATTATTAAATTAATATTAATTTTTGTATGATTTCTAATTTTAAGATACATCTCGACCACAACGTCCAACCGAAGTTGATGGAAAAGAATACAATTTTGTGAGTAGGAATGAAATGGAAAATGATATTCAAAATGGGAAATTTATTGAATTTGGAGAATATCGTGGGAATTTATATGGTACTTCTGGAGATAGTATTATGAATATAATTGGATCTGGACAAATTCCAATATTAAATCCACATTCACAAGCCCTTAAAATATTACGTACAAAGGATTTTAAACCTTATATTATTTATATTCAACCTCCATCATTTGAGGTACTCAAAGAATCCAGACACTCAAAATATGCTAAATCGTCTTTTAACTCTGAAAATTGTTCAAGAGCTTTCAACGTACGTTATTATAAAATTACCCTTTGCTTATTTTTAATTTGCAATTTTAGCTCCCAATATTTTTTATATTGGTTTTATGCTATTAGATTATTCAAAATTCAATTTTGAATTTTGATTAGATTGCTTTATATAATTGCTGTATGAGTTTTTGTGTGTAATGATGTAGTGTTTTTGATTAATTTTAGGATGAAGAATTCCACGATATTATTCATTCTTCAAATCGTATTATGTTTAATTATGGACATTTATTTGATGAAGTTATTATTAACGATGACCTTCCTAAAGCATTTACTCAACTTATCAACATCCTTCAAAAAGTTGAAAATGAACCACTATGGATTCCGTCAAATTGGATCTAATAATGTCTCTCTGTCAGTGTCATGTCATGTCATGTCAATTAATCTCAAAAATCTCTTTAATTCTTTAGAAACTTGGATTTTATTTTAAATCCAATAATATTCATCTTACAAACCATTTCTTGCTAACAGCTAAATTTTACCTTACCTTCAACTTCAATTCCTTCCTTCATCCATCAATCTCTCATCGCATCATGATTAGAAAGAAAGTGATGATGTATTAACTTAATTTGAAGATGAATAACTCAATATTGCCAATAAGACAAACTATAGCCTTCGAGTTTTTTAGTTAGATTAAAAATTCTACAGAATAAAAAAATATAACAATTTTAGTCCCTTTTAAAAATAATGAAATGAGTTGCTTGTCTTTTAAAATCCATACGAGAAACAAAGGTCAAAGGTTAGGAATTATTGAATTGATTTTAAAATTCTTTGATACGTAATTTAATTGTAAAACCCGTAAATCAAGTTCAAGTGAAAAAAAGGGAAATGAAGACCTAATTACCTCATTTCTCTCTTCTTGTGAATTAATTGAATCACGCAAAGGTACGTTACATTTAATAGTGTAAGTAACATTGACATTGGTACTCATTTACTAATAATCGGAAGGAAAGGAGAGAAAATTTAATTGTTAAACCAGTTTTTGAAATTTCTTTTTATTTAAGAATATTAAGGAGATGAGGTCAAAATTCTTTAGTTTTTATTCAGATGTTGAATGGGTAACGAAAACGATACTTTATAAGAATTTAGTAAAAGAATGGGATCATATATTCTATTCCTTTTACTTTTTTCAATTGAAACATTCCCAGTATATGGACAAGAAATATTCTTCCAAGGTTCACGACCATACATTCTAATAAGGAGTGACATCCCACCACCAAATCATCCAAAATATATTTCAAGATCTGGAACATTAGAATCAAGTGAAGAAATTCAAGTAAAGTTATATTTTATCAATTTTTTACTGTTTTTTAATAATTTCATTTTAAATTAGGAAAATGACGATGATCGTATTATTATTAAAAATACGACATCACCAGATTATTCATCCTCACAAGAAATAGGAACACCCAGTATTAAATTACCAATGTCTTCTTTATTACCTGGAAAGAAACAAGGGAATTTAAATGCTGATCCACCATCAGTTGAAGAACAACCCCCTTCTGAAGATTCTTCTTCATCGAGTGGATTTAGATTCCTTTGGCCATTTCAAGTATCAATTACTAAAACTAAAGGAGGACATCCTGGAGAGTAAGTTAATTATAAATTTTCTAAATATTTCCACAATTCCTTCTTTCACTTTTTTCAAACTTTTTTCTAAAACTTGAGTAGTAAATATAAATAATAAAAATTAGGATTTTTAAAAAAATGGGGTTGGTATTTATAATAAGGTCATCCAAGGATGATTGGGATTTGGATGAAAAGAAGCCAAGTGAACCATACGAACCAATTCCATCACATGCATTTGATCCGGATCTTGATCCAGAAGTACAGAAATTAAGAATAGAAGTATACAAGGCACATAAACGGAAGAAAAAATGGAAGAAAGTTATCAAACATGAATTAGCTGAATTAGCAGCATACGGATTAACTAAAGCAATTGCTTTCCTTGAATTTATTTAAAAATTCAATACATTCTTCCCCATTTTCAATTTTTTTTATAAAAACTTCCTAAGACCTTAATAAAATTCAATTTTATTTTCCAGACATCCTCATCCTCCCTATCCAGAACACCATCAATTTGGTAGATTTCATCATCATCATCATGGTGGTCACCACCATGGCCATCATCATCATCAGCACCATGGTCATCATCATCATCAACATCATGGCCACCACCATCACGAAGGATATGGTCATGATCATCCACATGGATTAGAATATGAAAAAGTGAAATTAAAATATGAGATATATAAATTAAAAGCTAAATCTAAGATAGCAATTCTACAGAATAAGATTGAATTAAAAAAGATTCTTAGTTTATTATTACAACAAAAAATTAAAGCATTAGAATGGTTATCTCGTTAATATATTAATTTAATATTTGTTTTTTATAATTCCTATTCTTCTAATCTATCTCTATCAATTTAATCTCATATTGTTATATAATTATTATAAGTTATATATTTGTATAATAAATTATTATTATTATTATGATCCTTTGTTATATTTTTTCTTAGATATTATGATCATTATCCACAAGCTAAAACACATGAAATACATCATCATCATCATTCATCTCCTTCAACTTCAAATAAAAAAGGATTAAAAGGATATAATGTACTTACGGATGATTTTACTGGATTAACACATCAAGATTATGAAATATTAAATTCAAAAGGTAAAAAATTTGTATTCTATTTTTAAAATTTTTTAATATATATTAATCTATAATTACTAATAATAACATTAAAAAAAAGGATATAAGAAGTATCAAAAAAAGAAGAAGAAGAAAATCAAGAAACTTAAAAAAAAACTTAAATTCAAAAGAGTTCTACAAAAATTAATTGAAAAAAAAATTGCTAAATTGGATTCATTTGAAGTGGATACTTATTGGAATTAATTATTATAATTATACTAATATTATGTATAGTATAGTTTTTATTTAGATACTACAATTTTAATGTTGTAGGTTGTTGAATGTTAATTTAGGAATTTATGGATATTGATCTTTGTTTTTTATAATATTTATTTTTATATTTATGTTTAGCATTTTGGAAATATCAAAAGAAGAAATTGAAGAAACAATATAAATTATCTAAAAAAAGACAAAGGATAGAAGGACTACAAAAAATATTATTTCATTCATTGGATTTCCTTGATGTATTATTTAAAGATAAAGGAAGTAGTAGTGGTGGTAGTAGTGAAGATGAAGATGAAGAAACTGAGGAAAGAAGGGCATGGAAACATTCGTATTATTAATAGGCATAATTTATATATTCCAAAATAGCAAATACTGCAGAAATATTACTAATTACTGTGTATAAAAATTCTAAATTCTACTGTATATACTGCAATAAATCAAATTTTTAATTGGCTTGCTTTCTTTGCGTGTATGAAGTGTGATTCACTTGAATTTATTTCATGATTTAATATTGTCATTTTAGGACGTGAATTATATTTCACAGAAGAGATTGAAGCAGATCTGAATAGAATTATTTGATTGATACTAAACTAACTTTTACATTTTATATATTTGATTGTTCTTTTAGACTAGAATAGTAATATAGTAATATATCCTTTGAGTTATTTTGGTTTGTTATAATCATTCAATAGTAAGAATAAGATCATCTCCTTCTAATTTACTACCATTCTTAATGTGTAATTTACTTATTCTACCACTGATTGGAGCAAGTACAAGCATCTCCATTTTCATTGCTGATATTACAACCAATGGACTTCCTGTTACAAAAAAATATAATATAATGTTAATCCTTTTTCTATCGAAATTTCTTTTGTTTTACCTTTCTCAACTTTGTCACCTTCTTTAGCTCTAATATCAATTACAGAACCAGGCATTGGAGCACCAACGGAACCTTTGTTTGATTTGTCTGCTTTTGGATGTATATGAAGTTCCTTTACAAAATTCCAATGTAATATTTGTGAAATTATTATTTTTAACTTAAAGAAGTTTGCTTACCTTGGATGCTGATTTATCAAGTACAAAAACCGATCTTAACTGTCCATTTAATTCAAAGAAAACTTCTCTCTTTCCATCTGGTGATAAATCTTCAGCAACTGCCAATGTTTTAACATGGAGTGTCTTCCCTTTTTCAATTGTTACTTCAAATTCTTCACCTGTTTTTGGTCCAGTTAGAAATATACGAGTACTATTCAAACAACAATATTCATTACAAAAATTCACAAGGAAATTGAAGTTTCTTTTAATATACTTACTCTAACTTGTCAACTGGACCATATTCATTACGAAAAGCAAAAAATTCTTCAGAAACTTTAGGATACATTGCATAACTCATGACATCAACATCACGAATTCTACCAAATTTCTCCTTAAGTTCTTCTTTTGCCTTTTTAAAATTAAATGATGGAATACTTTCACCTGGTCTTCCTATTATTCCAGGCAAACCCTTTAGAATCTAAATCAACAACAAGAATACTTATACAAAAACTATATGAAATAATATAAAATAATTCTACTTTTGTTCTTAATGGCTCTGGAAATCCTTGATATGGTTGTCCAATATGACCTTGCATAAATTCAACAACTGATTTTGGAAAACTTAATTCCTCTGCTTTTTCTTCAACGTCCTTTGCATTTAAATTGTTCTGTACCATAAATTGGGCTAAATCCCCAACTACTTTCGAACTTGGAGTTACCTTTTTAAAATATCATTCAAAATTATCAAATGAATTGTATTGTTCAATATTTGCTTACTTTAATAATATCTCCGAGTAAGAGATTAGCTTCCCTGTATGCTGCTTTTATCTCTTCAAAATGTTTAGCAAGGCCAAGTGAATATGCTTGGAATTGTAAATTTGTATATTGCCCACCTGGGATCTCGTTCATGTATACCTAAAATTACATTATTTAAATAAAAATTCATTCAGATTACACATAATATTGTTGTAATCTACATCAGCATTTCCACTCTTCATTGTTGTAGTACACTCAAATGGTGCATAAAGTGTCCTTGCTTGTTCCCAATATGCGGAATATTTTGAGACATCTTCCAACTTCATACCAGTATCTAAATCTGTACCTTGAAGACTTGCAACTAAAGCACCCATGGATGGCTGCGATGTCATCCCACTCATTGAATCAACTGCGACATCAACAACATCAGCACCGGCTCGACCACCTTTTACAAATAAGAAATTAAAATTGGATTTTCATAAATTAAGTATTCAAGCTCACATTCAATCATGGATGCAATTCCAGTTCCGGATCTAAATATTAAAAAACAAAGCTATTATAAATTTACAAACTAAGACTACGCTTTGTGAATTACGTGTCATGCGTATGGACGTGAATTGGAATATCTGGATATTTATCTCTTAAACTTTTTATAAGAAGAGATGCTGCATTTGGTTTAAGTAATCCAGCCATATCCTAAAATACAAAATAAATATTTAGCAAAACTGAAGAATATTTTTAAATATTTTTTTAAAACCTTGATACAAAGTACATGAGTTCCTGCTTTAATTAATTCATCTGCAAGATTCATGTAATATTTTAAATCATATTTTTTCTTATTTGGATTTGATATATCTCCAGAATAAGAAATTGCAGCTTCAATCACACCACCGGATTTCCCAACAGCTTCAATTCCAAGTATTAAATTTGGTAAATAATTCAATGAATCAAAAATACGAAATATATCCATTCCACATTGTACGGATAATTCACAAAATCTGTATTACATTGAAACAAACCACATGTATACATGGTAGATAGTTAAAAATAAAAGATATTACTTGTAAACACAATCATCAGAATAGTTAGTATATCCAACAGCATTAGCACCACGTAATAACATTTGAAAAGGAATATTTGGAATTAATTTTCGCATTTCTTCAAGTCTTTCCCATGGGCATTCATGAAGGAATCTAAATAAGAGGAAATATTAAACTATTTATACAAAAGATAAACTGAAATATAATATATCTTACCTTAAACTAACATCAAACGTAGCCCCACCCCAATTTTCCAATGAATACAATTTGCTAAATTTATGCGATACAAATGGAGATACTCGTAATAAATCATGAGTACGAACACGAGTTGCTAGTAAAGATTGATGAGCATCACGATAAGTTGTATCCATGAGTAGTAAACCTTTGTATTTAAAAAGTTTCTTTAAAATTATACACAAAGTTCAATAAATTATAATTACTTTATACCTTTATGTTGTCTAATTGCTTTAGCAAATCCTGCTGGCCCTTCTTTCTTAAGTATTGTTCTAAATCCATGTGGTAATCCTTGATCAACGGGTACAGGTGGTATATATGGTGTTATTTCAGCTGGTTTTAATCCAGTAGCTAACGGTGTCATTGGACCATTTACGGTAACATTACTAATATAATTAAGTAATTTTTGTGCTCTGTTTTGTGTTGGTGTAAATTGGAATAACTGTGGATGCTCATCAATAAAATACGTATCAATCGTACCGTTTATAAATTTCTGATTTTCTAAAACATTTAATAAAAATGGAATATTTGTCTTCACTCCTATAAAATTAAAATAAGAAATTATTAACAACACTTATTAATTTAGTATAAGAAAAACTGTTAAGAGACCTCTGACTCTAAATTCACGTAGAGCTCGTTGCATCTTAGCAGCCGAAGAAGACAGATCATTTGCATGTGAAATAA
>JAQGCN010001380.1:0-10004 GCA_034699725.1 Friesea truncata | reverse complement strand
ATGCTGATGTAAATCATTGTCATCGGGAATAATCCCTCTAACACTTTCATCTTGACTAAAATTAAACAACTATTAATTTAAATAACATTGGTTTTTTAAGAGACATTTTACAATACCCCATATTTGAAACATTAACGTTGAAATGAGAGTTATATATTCTGTGAGTTCCATCATCACTTTCAATCAAATGCCAATATTGTCCTGGTTGACCCGTAAAAGTCTACAAAAAATACAATGTAAATTGTGTTACACTAAATTTTAAAACAAACTAACCTGTAATACGCATCTGTTATTTTGATACTCGGCTACAGAAATATTTAAATAAAAGTTAAAAAATTGTATTGTTTAATTCAATATTTATTTTGTATTTACGGATCATCGTAAAGACTTTTTGCATGTCAGAATGAGCGCTCGTCACCAATTTCATTCCTTTTTCCGGATGATGTGCTGAATTTAATAATTTATTGACATATGCATCAAAATTTAATATTTATTTAATATCTTACAGTCAATTTCAGCTATCCATTTCTGTGCATTTGAGTTATTCGAAGTATACATTCTAATTTTAGTATTTTCCGCCGTGTTGCTACCGGGTAAATCCAAGGCCTGAAAAAGTTATGATTATGAATTACGAAATGTTAAAGTAAGGCAAGTCATAATTCAATGTTAAAATGTTTTACATGATTGTCAAAGAGGTTTTTAAATGTGTAGGTTTTCCCTTTTTCAAACAAAGATTTTACATTCTGCTGATGGGTATGGGTTTGCGTAGTGTCCCCATCACCACTAGCACTAACGTTAATTACAATTTTCTGATCAGCCATTATGCTCAAAATAATTCTAAATGCACTGTGTTGGATTTTAATAGTTATATAAGCATTTTAATGCAACCACAAATACGATATTCAAGATTATTTAATTTAACACGTGGAATTAATCTAATTAAAACTAATTAAAGTGCCGTTCAGTACTCACCTTGAAATAACCTTTTAAACCACAGGTAGTTAATTTATCAAAAAAAATTATTTCCTGGTTTATAAAACTGATGCAAATTAGTACTTAAATTCTTTGACATTTTTAACTAAGTGGATTGTGAGATTGAGGTAATAATCTTTCTTGCTCTGAATCTTCGGTGGATTCTTCTAAAATCCAATCGTTATAATGGGTTCCCCAAACTGTATAAAATATATTAATTAATTCTGATTTTTTTTACTATTGTAATATTAAATTAAATTTCTTTACCAGCCATTCCTTTCATCCATGATGGTTTATTCTCCCAATAAATAAATATTAAATAAACTGGTATTGCACATAACAAAATAAGTAAGAAAAGGGCCATCAGAAGCAAAATTTCTTAAAATTCTTTTTTAAAGTTTTTATTTTGGAAAAACCCCATTCAAAGGATCGAAATATTCATGTTTTTTTTATATAAAATGATTAGCACATTTTATATTTCGTATCCGATACATGAAAATATTATATGAATATTTTCATAAGAGTGTTATCTAACTCACAATCTGGACAGAATTTTAAAAAAAACTTTACAAACTTTTTATTTTGTCACAAACCTATTCAAAGACTCAAAATTTTGATATTTTTGTAATAAAACGAATTGCTCATGTATAGTATTCCGTATCTGGTACATGAATATATGGCATGAATATTCTCAGTAGAGTGTTATCTTACTTTCTAACCAGCGATACTTTCTAAAAGTTCATTTGTAAAGATTTTATTTTGTCACAAACCCATTGAAAGGGGAAAATTTTCATGTTTTTGATATAAAATGAATTGCACATTTTATATTTTGTATCCGGTGCATGAAAATCGCTTGACTTTCTGATGTATTGTATAAGTAACAAGTAATAAATATTTATTTAAAATACTAATAAATTAGCTGGCTCGTGTAAGCGGCAGGGGCTGACTGCATTATAATCACATTGAAAACATGTTGATGCTTTGTAACAGTTGTAAATAATAAATATGGTGTTGCTACTATTCCACTTCTCTTAGAACGACAATGCTAGTAAGGTTATTAATAGACATTTTGACCATTAGGTGGGCCACCGGCTCGGTATCTGGGCACAAGCCTGCTGTATATTCCTACAATGACAAACCATTAATATCTTATTTAGTTTTTTATAAATAAAAAAATTAATTAATAAATAAAATAATTAATATATATCAAATATTATCACAATAGATTAAATAAATGAAATAATAAAATCGATTATCTATGACTTATTTCAAGAGAAAAATATGAATTTTTGAAGTGCTACAATTGACCTTAAATCTTATTCAAACATTTGATCACAAAATCACAAAATTCATATTTTTCTCTTGAAATAATTCATAGATTAATCGATTTTATTATTTCATTTATTTAATCTATTGTGATAATATTTGATATATATTAATTATTTTATTTATTAATTAATTAATTTATTTATAAAAAACTAAATAAGATATTAATGGTTTGTCATTGTAGGAATATACAGCTGGCTTGTGCCCAGATACCGAGCCGGTGGCCCACCTATGGTCAAAATGTCTATTAATAACCTTACTAGCATTGTCGTTCTAAGAGAAGTGGAATAGTAGGTACTGAAATAAATCCCGTAATCGCACCCACTCCAACGTTTGATTATAGATATGATCTCTACCTCTATGAAGAATATCGTTCGGTTGAATGTTTTCTTTGTTTATAATGACTGGTGTTTTAATTTGACCAAATGATACATTGTTGAATAAAAATATAAAATTTATACATTTATCATACCCATCAACAATTGATCCAAAATTATCAATTGTTTGAATGATACTTCCTTCTGATGTTGATGTTGATTCCAAGGATTTAATTAGTAAAATAACTAATAATAAGAAACTCATGATTCAAATGCAATATTTTTTATTTTACTATGGTTTTAGAGACTGCAAAGTTTTCCTTGTGTTTGCGACAGTCATTGGATGTCTACTATTTCAGTTATAAAATGGAGTCACATCGCGTGAATGTCTCATATTGGGAAAATATTCTAAATGTAAAAAATATCCATTTAGAATATTAAATATAAATAATTTAACCACTTTCATGAAGACTAAAATATTCCTAACACGAACTATAAGCAGAAAAATAATAAAATAATTTGTGAAAGTAAATGTTCATCTTGTTTCTAGCATGCAAAACTGAATAATTTTCTGTTTATCACATTTAACTTTTGCATTACTGGTTCGATTGCTATTTTGTTTTGCTAAATGCTGATGTATTTTAAACCGATGTAGACCAGGAAAATAGTCCAGTCCTAGTCCTAGTCCTAGTCCTAGTCCTAGTGTAAGGATATGGTCCCCTATCCTTAGTCGTCCATCTTCGATAGTCAAGCCAGTCAGTCGTCGTGTTGTCATCGTCCCTTTCTTCGTCATCCCTTTTCTTCGTCGTTGCCTTTCGCCAAAGGCAATTCTATTTATAGAATGGAAGGGTATATAAGGATGAGCCTTTTCCATTCTCGTGATCGTATCTACGCCAGTCCAGTTTCTGCTTCGACCTGGTCAAGGTTCATTTCGGTATGGAATGAGCAGAGTCCCTTTGTGTCCATAGTTTAAGGTTAGTTTAAGTTAAGTTAGAATAAAGTTATTTCTAAGGTATCTGAGTTGTCCTGTCTTTGTGCTGCTGCAGTAGTCCAGTCTGAGCAGTAGTCGTTCTTTCCATTTTTGTTGTACGGGTTTCTGGGGCAGAACCCTACACTAGTCCAGTCACCAGGAAATCGCCCAGTTTTCTATTTAGTAGAAAAGAAACAATGCATTTTCGCCAATTGTAATTGAAATAATATTTGAAGCACAACGAGATAATGGTTTGTTATTTCTTAAATTTAACTAAACTACGAATACAAACTGAATAGTTAAATTATTATTTTCTAAGAAGTTAAATCTAATGTACACGATACAGTTCTGAATTCCATTGTCAATGTCAACAGCCATAGAAGTTTTATACCATTCTTCTTAAATTACATAAAGTGTATATTACGAGTATCACTTTTCTAAAAATACATTTAATATATTCTATTTTTGAGAATCACTTTAAAATTTTCATTTCCGAAGGTACACATAAAGACAATTGAAATGGTAAATTTTTTGTCTAAATTCTATTTGGAGCTAATATTAAAATCGTTAATATTGATTAAAAATTCAAGTGGGATCATATTCATTTCTCCACCGACATTAAATAGTTCTTTTGGCTCTTGGACTTGATGTTGATGCTTTCGATGTCGACTCTTTTCTCGAGATTCTTCTGTAGATTCAATCCTGGATTTTCCCACAGGCAAAATTGCAAGTGGTTTAAATGATGAAAATGGATCCTTCATTTCTAAAAAGATACTCCTATACAAATACGCTAGAGAGATTATTTCGTAACTTCATCTGGAGTGTCTAAAATAGAATTTCACTGAATGTTCAAGTTATTACGTAATATATAAAGTTTTCTTTAACAAAATTACAACCTAGAAGAGTTGATTTAAAATACAAATTCATTGAAATCAACAGAAAGTTCTAGCATAAAAGCAAGCTAAATTTGAATTTGAACTCATGTTAGAGTCGCCATCTTTTCTATTTCTCAAATTTTTTACTTGAGTTTGCCTTATTATTTGTAAAGGTGGTGCACCTTAGCACAATTTTCATGTGTAAAATATTTTTCAATTTCTGTTGTCCTGAACTTTTCTGTGGTAAAATATTTGGCGTTTTACTCTTTCATTCTTATTTTGGAAAAAAGTAGAAACGGAATTCCAAAAAAATAACAGCGCTATATTTGTTGAATTAAAATGAATTATTTGCTTCCTGAATTTAGGTAGTAAAAAGAATCAATGTTCTCATGCTCCATGATCTCAAAGTGATTTTGTTTTGCTATTGAACAAAATCAATCCAATTCTATTACCAATGTTGTTTTGTTTGTATTAGAATTAGCTCTATTCCGATTTAACTTATACTTCTTTACAATTATTCTGAGTTCTTTACATGAATTATATAAATTTTGAGTTTTAAGCTTATAAAACTTTGGACTGAAAACAGCTTTAACTAAATATAACTTAAATCGTTCCAAAAAATTACACAAATTTTGAATGTTAAAAACATCCGGATGATACAAATGTAATATTAATTCACACAAAAGAGTTGTAGTAAATATAGAAATAGAATAAAAATAAATTAAAAATCCAGTCCAAATATTCGAATTCATAGCAAGTGGAACTGGAATATTTAAATTAATATTATTAATTTTAGTATAATTTTTTAAAATAATATCTTCAAGTAAGGGGTATTTTATTTTAAATTGTTTATCCCAAATATAATACATTCCATATGCAAGAAGATGTTGCATTCCACTGTAGAGTTCCAATTTCATTGGATTCTGACGGCTGAACATAATTAATTTCCAACTGTAGAATATTTTTTCATTTCCTTTTTTATAAGTTGGATATTTACGAGATTTGCTGTTTGTTATTTCGATTAAAATATCAAGTATTTTCTCTTCATTAATATAAGAGATTCTATTGCAACTTCTTGTTACATTTATAGTAGTTGCTAGGTATTTTACCCATGAAACATATGGATTGGGCTCCCCAATTAACAAAGCTTTACCAAACGATAAAATGGGTATAGTACCGTTACGAGAGTCATTCTTATACTTTAATATCCCTTCCAAGTCACGGTTCCCAGATTTGCATAAATCACTTATATCATGTTTGAACGTTTTGTTTATGTAATGGACATATTTTAGTTTATCTTTACTGAATTTAATACTTGAATAATTTTTCTGGATAATTCGGATTACTTCGTTATTATAACACATTCCAGCGTAATCTGGCAGTTTTAAATACATTGATTCAGAATGAAGTTTTTCCACCATATCTTTATATGATAAAATATGATACCCCAACATAGAACACATCTCATATATAGATTCCTTTTCATTTGGGAAACATGCGTACTGGTATATTCCATGTAATGGTCTATGCGTAATCCCTAAATTCAACAATTTATTCTTCATTGGAACAAAAAACAATTTATGGAACAAACAAATCATAAATTCACGACTCATAATATAAATAAACGGAGTTTGATGTGAAACATTTGTCCATTTCTGTACAATTGGAATTGGTGAAGTTAATGTTGATACAAATATTCCTTTGTATGCATTCACAAGTGTAACAACACCAATTAACCAACATCCAATTATTATTTTAGATTTCCATTTTAATTTTATGTTTAATTCTGGACTCCAATCTAATGCAGATGCTGTGTTGTATATAAGAATATTACCATAAAATGTAAAATATCCATACCATGTTTTTACTTTTGGATTTTGAAGGAGTAGGATTGTACTTGGTATTAATAAAATAACAATTATTAAAAATATCATCCAACTCATACAATCGTATGGATTTGTGTAAAATACAAAATCAATTTCAGGATTTACTCCGTCACAAGTAACGAAATTGTAATATACCTCACCAGTTTTTACAATATCGGGGATGCTATCCGGAAAGCCCAATACTCCAATTCCTACTATCAGCCCATCTTCTCTAAGTCTTTCCCATATTTTGTTTATTGTATTGTACTCAGATTTTTTGACTAACACATTTGAATATTGCAAACAAATTAGGGTGATTATATCCTTCCAATCCCATTTCTTTGGTTTGATTTGAAATGGATTTCCAATTACACTTTGAATGATTTCGTTGACTTTGACTTCAGAACTATTTGGTTGCAATCCATTAAATTCCTTTGTGTTTAATTCCTTTTCTATTCTATTTTCAATGAGATATTTCATACCGTTTATGTTTCCTTTTAATAATATTTCCATCTTCTTAAATTCTTTGATTTTATAAAACAACAAAACAAAACAACTACTTACTTTGTACTGATTAAAGACCTTTTTAATTGGTTGTAATCCGTACAAAACTATCGTTAATATCAAATCATTAGTCCTTGGATTCAATCCATCTAGTTGTTTGGTATTATTTGTTAAAATATGAATAGAAGTTTTCATAAAGTGATTTGAATTCATTCCAAACGAAGAAGCCTTAATTGAATAGTAGACATTTCCAGATGTATTACCAAGATTTGATAAAGGGTAGAAATTGGTGTAACAGTAGTTTAAGTGCCGCTGTAAATAAATACGGAAAGGAACAACGAAATTCGACGTATCGAGATATAAATACTGAAATAAATCCCGTAATCGCACCCACGATAACGTTTGTTTTGCTTTATGACGTCTACGTTGTATATCTTCTGATTGAATGTTTTCTTTGTTTATAATGACTGGTGTTTTAATTTGACCAAATGATACATTGTTGAATAAGAATATAAAGTTTATACATTTATCATACCCATCAACAATCGATCCAAAATTATCAATTGTTTGGATGATACTTCCTTCTGCTGTTGATGTTGATTCCAAGGATTTAATTAGTAAAAGAACCAACAATAAGTAACTCATGGTTCAAAAGTAATATTTTTTTATATTTTAATATGGTTTAAAGTATTTCTTGTGTTTGTGATAGTAACTGGATTTCTACTGTTTTAATTATAAAATGGAAGTCACATCGCGTGAATGTTGAATATTGGGAACATATTCTAAAGGTAAAAAATATCCATTTAGAATATTAAGCATATTAATAAATTAAGCAGTTTCATGAGAACTAAAATATTCATAATACGAAGTAAGCAGAAAAATAATAAAATATTTGTGAAAGTAAATGCATCATCTTGTTTCCATCATGCAAAACTCAATAATTTTCTTTTTATCACATTTAACTTTTGCATTACTATGGTTCTTACTGTTGTTATTTTGTTTTGCTAAATGCTGATGGATTTTTAAATAAAGCAGACTGCAGTATGGAAATCATCCAGTTTTCTATTCTCACGAGTTAGAAAATAAACAATGCATTTTCGTTAATTTTAATTGAATTGAAATAGTATATGAAGCACAACGAGAGAATAGTTTGTTATTTCTTAAATTTAACTAAACAACGAATACAAACTGAAGACTTAAATTATTATTTTCTAAGAACTTAAATCTAATATGTACACAGTAAAGTTTTTAATTCCATTGTCAATGTCAACAGCCATAAAAGTTTGATACCATCAATCTTAAATTACATAAAGTATATATTACCAATTGCACTTTTCTAAAAATACATTTAATATATTCTATTTTTGAGAATCACTTTAAAATTTTCATTTCCGAAGGTACACATAAAGACAATTGAAATCGTATATTTTTAATCTATAAATTCTATTTGGAGCTAATGTTAAGATCGTTAATATTGATTAGAAATTCAAGTGGGATCATATTCATTTCTCCACCGACATTAAATAGCTCTTTTGGCTCTTGGAGTTGATGTTGATGCTTTCGATGTCGACTCTTTTCTCCTCGAGATTCTTCTGTATTAATCGAAAGCTATTCTATTAAAAAAACTTTCCAGTTTTTGTTGTTCTGAACTTTTCTGTGATAAAATATTTGGCGTTTTAACTCTATACCTACCATTCTTGTTTTGGGAAAAAGTGAAAACAGAATTCCGAAAAAACGAAGTGTATTTGTTAAATTAAAATGTTTGGAGAAGAGTAAAGAAAAATTATGTCAAATGAATTTCTACTGGTGGTAAAAAATGTCAAATATTTAATTCCTAGTTAAAATCTAATAAATAATTTTTATTCTCCACGTAAAGTTAAGCCATGGAATTTAGCAGTGAACAAAATCAATCCAATTCTATTACCAATGTAGTTTTCTTTCCGTTAGAAATGGCTCCATTCCACTTTAAGTTCACTTCTTTACAATTATTCTGAGTTCTTTACATGAATTATGCAAAATTTTAATTTTCAGCTTATAAAACTTCTGTAAGAAATTCTGAAGATCGTTTTTATTAAGTAAATAGCTTGAATGCTGTTTTACGACTATGTCTATATCAATGATAGTAAATATTTATAACAGTGTTTAAGTAAAAAAGAGTGCCTTGGACTTTGTGTCATGCATTACTCAAAAGTTAAATAAGGGTACCTAAATCTAGAAACTAATTTGGGCCATTTTTGTCAGTTGAGTGGAACTCGAGATTATTTTCAACTGGATTCAAGACAACTTCAACTCAAGGGTTTTCAACGATTAAATTGAATCAATTTGTTCCTAAAGTTGTGCAATAACTCTGTTATTTTTTTAAATTGAAAAAAACTTCCAAACAATTTATTAAGATGTATACATTATGGAAAAATAATCAACCTGGAAACAAAACACACACAAATTTTTTTGCTCTTTTAATTTTTATTTTTATTCGTGTGAATAAGTATTTTTACTAGAAGCCTTTTATTGGATCATCATCATAGTTAGGGTCCTGTTTATCAGTTTTCATTCGAAAATTGAAAATTTGTCACTCTTTTTGTCCCCCTGTCCAATTTTTTCCTGTCGGGGTCAAGGATTTTTCTTCAAAATCAAGTTTTAGTTTATTTGGAGAATTCAAACAGTCTAATTCTTGGATCTCCTTGACATCTAGACAAGCTAAGTCTTTTTTATTTAGTATATGAATTCGGCCGAAGCTCTATTTTTCTGTTTGTTGGAATTTACGTGAAGATACTATCATTCCCTTTCGTATTTATCTAGGATAACATGAGCAACTCTACCGAAGACATTCAATTACATCCATCCAGGAATTTTGGTTACGATTGGATTTTACAATCATTTGAATATGACGATCTTTCTAACATTTCTAAAAATGAAGTTTACGAATCATATCAAGAAATTTGTGCAACATACAAAGAATCTCCTACAACTTCTGTGACTTTATTCAACTGGATCAAAATACAATTCCCTGAAATGATTTCTAAAAAAAGAGGCCTTTTCATTGGGATAAAATGGAAACATAAAATTCAAAATTCTCAAACAACAACTGATGAGCATCTATTTCATATCCAAATGGCCTACTTAAAGGAAAATTGTCAAATTATGAAAAGAGTTCCGAAAGCAGCTCGTCAATCTG
>JAQGCN010001379.1:0-10012 GCA_034699725.1 Friesea truncata | reverse complement strand
ATCCTAGGATGCGTTCCAGCCGGAGACGATCTTAGAGAAATTTTCTACATATAATTCACCATAGTTCTCTTATTTCACAATTGTTTTTTTTCTTCCTGTAATAAAAATCCAAATAATGGCAAAAAAAAAAAAAAAAATTCAAACAATGTTTGTTTTTGTTGTTGTTTTTTTTACAAACAATGTTTAGCCTCAGGAAAAAATAAATTTTTAAATGAAATAAAAAAACTTTTAAAATCTAAGAAAAAAATTGTATAAAATTAACTTTTAATGTGAAAATATAAAATTAGTCATTCATTAAATCAAGTCACTTGCACGTTGCACGTTAACGTTATTAAAATATACTCTTCTAGAATTAATGAGCTTTTAGAAATTAACGTGATTCAGCGTATGACTTCAAGATCAGAATCACATAAAAATATGGAACAGATTAAATCTCATGGGAAATTTTACAAATGAATGAATGAGGTCTCCTCCGTGGTTGAAGAAGAAAAGCGGAGGGTTAAAGTTACGTGTAGTGAAAGTTAAAATGAGAGTTTTAAGAATAGATCAAGTAATTTAGAACTCCCTTACCTATTAGACCATTTTCTAAAGTATCTCCATTAGAATCACTAATAGCTAGAAATCGCCGACTAGACGTATCATCAAGAGTTAATTGCTCTACAAGATCCGACCCATCAACAGATAATTTAAATGTATGTGAAAGACGACGTTTTATTTTCCGTAGACTCATTCCGTTCTTTCAAAGCTCGATAATATGTTCTTTATTAATTTCTGATCCTATAACAATCAATCAACACCACCTTGATATGGTTCCAAAATCTTCAGTCAGGAAGAAGGACGAAGGAATAAGGCACTTTGTATTATCTGAAATTATTTTTAAAAAAACAAAATTAAATTCACATCCTAATATTTTAAGGTTACTCACACAAAACTGATAATCCTAAACTATAAAGTCAATGTCAAAACCCTAATTTTTATGAAAGAGTTCTTGTTTTACTAACTGCTACTACACAACAATAATGCAGCGTGTCATGCCATGTCACCAACCACCATTAGGATTTATTCATTTGAGAAATATTATTGCAAGACATAAAATTATAATGTGTTTAAAGTAATATGATTTCCTATTAGTCTTATTCGAGTTACACAATCAATCCCTACCATTTTCTATTCTGAGACTTCATAAACTGAGTCATTGAATTTAACTTTATCTTTTAATCGCTGCTCCTTCGTTGTTAACGAATGTAAATTTCCCATTGTAAAATTCTATATCGTGTTCTTGTAACCCTCAATTTAAGTACTTCTTTCACTTTCTTAGGACGTCTTTTATTACAATCATGATTCATGTTTCTAAGCTTCCTTACTTCAAATATTTCAAAGTTAATAAAATCTTATAGAAAACAACAAGAACACTTTGTTTCGTGTTTGTACTTTTTATTTATTATTATACACTTTCACACATCTAAAAAATTAATAAATTACCTTTTAAAGTCAGTCACTTATTTCTTATAATTAACAATCACAAGTCAATAATAAATTAAGTTTGGTTTAGTTTTACAATAATACAACATCCAAAATTAATAAGCTTGAGTTGTTAACTGGAACTGGAGTTAAAGTTAATAAAGATTGATATTAATATTCAGAAGTTAAATATTTTAATCTATGAGAATTAAAAGTTTAATCCCCTATTTTTGAGGCCTAGGTTATCCAATTCCCAACCGCATGGAGATTATTAAGAACAAAATTGAATCCGCTTTTAAAGAGATGAAGGACGAAAACAACTAAATAATGAAATGAAAAAGTCCAACAACGGCTTGGCTTTTAAAGTTTTGACCTCAATTTTTAGGTTAGGAACGGAACTAAAACTTTTAGGGTTTTAAGTATTTTTGTAATCATATTATGAATACGATGGCCATGACTTTAGGAAATAAATAAATCAATAAAGAAAACTTAATTTTTTTTACTGGTTAAAGTGGAAATTAAGTTTAAAATTATTAGATTTTTATGATAAGAAAAGTAAATGAGAAAAAAGAAAGTTAATTATCGGAAATCAAATTAAGTTTGTCTTTTGTGGAAAAGTTCCAAAATTTGAATCGACGGAAGTTGGATTTTTATTCTTTCCACGTTTTTCTTTAATCCTGACTTCAGCGAGTCATTTCGATGCAAAGAAAAGTTATGAAGTGAATAGTGTAATTAATTAAGCAAAGCATGTTAATTTTAGGTGTCCATTGCAACATTTGCCAGTCGAATCATCACCATCACCACCACCACCACCCCATTTAGCATAGTAGCTAGCACCAGTCTGATGTAACAGAGAAGCCGGAAGAAGAAGCTTAGTTGTGTAGTTAGAATGCTCAAGAGATCAAACAGAATTAACGTCAAGTTACATCTTGTTCAAATGTTAGTTGGTAGGGCAAGCCAAGGCAGTAGTATGAAATAGAGAATTACTTTAAGTCCTGAAGAAAAAGAGAAAAAGAATTAATTAATAGACAAGGTTACTTAAGTGAATAATAGTAAAACTGGAAGAGCAAAATAAGCAAAATAAATTCTAAAGTTCTAAACTGATTAAGAATCTGGGATAGATGTAATAACCTTAGAATAGTGGGGTGTTTAAGCCTTAAGGAATAAATTCAAATTATCAAACAAAAACGTCCAGTTAGATGTTTGTTGGATGTAACAATGAATGATATCATTCGACCGATGTTGACCATATTACGATGATGAACCATATTATAGTCAATAGTACAAAACTTAAAGTTGTCATTTGTTTGTAAAATGTTACATGCCATAGTCTAAGGAGTTAACTTATAAACATTTATAAGAAGCATATAAATTTTAATTTTAATACAACTTACTGTAACGTATTGTTTAATCAAATATCATTTAGGAGTTGATGTTGATGATGACCACGAACGAAGCGTATCAAATCCAGGTATAAATTCAAGTTTTCAGAGACTAATTAATTAGTAGAAGAATACACCTTAAACGTTAACCATAGGTTTACGAACAAAGGGAGTTGGTTGACGATAGTTCCTCCAACTAAATGAAATGAGTGACACAGAGGTATCTTAATGTAACAATCAGAACACATTAACTGACTAAGGACTAAGGACCTTAATAATAGCCACGGAGTAAATTAATTTTTAAAAAAATACAAGAAGCCAATCAGTTCAGTCTCAATCAGACAGACAGAAAAATAACAAAATATCTTAAAAAATCAAAATGTTTATTTTCTGGCGGCGGTGAAAAAATAAAGTTAAAAAAGTGGGGAAAGTTGAATCATCATCACATCATCGCGTGTGACATTTTGTCACCAGTCAGCACTGACCGTCGTCACCACACCACCACTCATCATCCTCATCCATCAATCAACAATTAAAAAACCCTAACCTCATGTTGGACAACAATCAAATTAAAAAATTATTTCAAAATATAATATTTTTTATTCTGTGCAAAAATATTTAAGTCAACGCATTGCATGCATTTTTTTGTTGTATTGATTGACACTGTTTTGAAATAAAAAAAAACAACTATGAATAAATTAATGTAAAAATTATATGATATGTATAAATTTAAGTCAAATTCAACATTAAATTTTAAACGAATTCAACATCACTCACTATACTTCTTCATTAAATAGAAAAATGAAATAAAGATAAAATTAACATTTTATAATAATTAATTTATAATATTTTTAAACTATCGTTTCGATATAGAAAATTCATTACAACAAAATAAGTAAACTCTCCAAAATTATAAAGTCACTGGTATTTAACAATGAGCAACATACTTCCTTCTTAAGTCAAGAACTTTAAGTTCTAAAGTCACTTTTTCAGATTATCAAATCTCTCCTTTCCTTCCTTAGTTTAACAAAATCTTAAGCGTTTTTAAAGTATTGAAGAAAGAACTTTACCAGAACAAAGACATGGACATCACGGTAGTAGATTTGTAAAGCTTAAAGTTAAAACTAACACTGTGTAAGTGTAACAAACATATACGCTAACGGTAGAGTTGAGATCTGTAGTTTCTCAGTGGAGGATAGTAGTCTAATTCCTGCTTCCAAATAATGTAAAGCAAGAAGAAAAAAATCCTCATAATATTTTAGTAATTTATATTGATTGGGTGAATTCATAATTCAATTTGTAAGAGAGATTTCGTTTGCATTTTATAAGTTATGTGGGGTGATGGAATGTTGAGCTCAGATGAAGACTTCCAAAGAGGGTTTCGTTAAGTCCAACCAGGACATATGTTGAACCGACCCATCAGCAGCTACGGTCTTTTTCTTGTGACGCTTCTGCTTGCAATCCCCGTTTATTGAACAGACGCAATTCCCATTGCAGATTGTATTTTGAGCGATGTATTCCTCAAGTCGTCTCATGGCTTTGGCAGGGTGAGCTCTACACCATTTTTCAACATCTAAAAAAACTTTGTTGAGAATCTTGTACGCAAATATTGATAAAAGATAAATATTACCTTTAAGAAGTTGACAGGAGTCATGGATTGTTAAATTATGCTCTTTCCACTTCCGGTAAATTCTGTAGAGAATGGCTAAATAGAATCGGTTCACAATACTAATACAATCATTCTTTGCGTTGGAGAATCTATTGAAAAGAAACATTAATATTTTTAACTAAACCCAACCGATTTTGTCTTACTTGTTCAGAAGGCCATCTCGAAATGCGTCAAGTGCCATTTTGGTTACATTAAGACTTAATACGGCTAATGGAAACTGATTTGATTCACGATTGGAAAGTTCCAAAATATCTGGGGCTAAAGAGTCTTTCGTCTCTTGACAACAGCTAAGAAATAATAGTTGGAGAGCTCCGAACATGCCGACACCTCTTAGGTCACTGGCTGGATCCTGACCCTATAAACAGATTTTGTTTCAAATTATTGATTTATCTACATATTTTTCACATAATTCATTAAAATATTTGAACGTAGCAAGTTTAACTAACCTGAAATCCAACCTGCTCCCAGTGATTTCCATACCTTGGACAATTTGACTTTTTAGTCAAGAACACATATATACTTTGGATGATTCTTTGATGTACAATGACATCGTTGTTTAAAGGACCTAAGAGTTAAAAAAGTTGTAATTTTAACATTAACTGTGTTTAAATGCTGACTGGACTCATACAGTTAGCTACAGCGAAGATAAGTTCACGATCATTCATAGAAGTTTTTACTAATCGTCGCGGAGTCATAATTCGCATCAAGGATTGTTGAGCGCGTCTCATCGTTTTCTCGATTGAACTTTGATTACGACCTTGATGATTCTGTTTCTAAAATACAAATTATGATTTTAATTTATTGTTGTAGAATTGACTCATGCATCTGTTTTACCATAAATGGCGTCATATCATTCGACTGAAAAAAGGCCCAAGCCTCAAAGAAATTGATCGGGGTGTGAATTGAGCTTTTAAAGTCAAAGGTTGCTTGTCTTGAGACAAGCACGTCTGTAGGCACGTTGTTCCATTCCTCGACTTCTGTTTGAGTTTCAATTGATCTACAAAGTAGTAAATACCTTGGTGTAATCAACAATAAGTTAAGCTTAAGCTAAAATAACTACAATTAAACTAACTTTTCATCTTGTATATCACCATTACTGGTTAACATTTTCTTCTCACGCGCAGTGAGGTTTTTGCCGGGGATTACATCGCCGCCGCCACCACCACCTCCGTTAAACATTCCATTTGTTGTATTCATTTTGTCGTATATACTAAGAACTGAGATTTAACCTAGAAAGTAAGAAACAGAAATGTGTTTAATATCAAATAATCCAAAAAATATCTCAGTATACTTAGTCCAATTACCTTATTTAGCAACAAACACCTGTGTATTTAAACGATTGTTATCGCGAGTGAGCAAAACACTAATGTGACTCTGGGAAACTTTTGTTATTGGTTTATAAAAATTCGATCATTGATGACTTCTCTTCTACCTGTTAGAAATAAAATAATGATAAATTTTTTTTTTTTTTACTTCTAAGATAATTTTATTTAAGTACAAGTAAACAATAAATTATTAATCATTTAATACTTGAAGTTTGTCAAATTTTTTAAAGCACAAATTGCTCTTCACTCTATTTTTAGATTGACTCTAAAAAAACATACAATCATTCGAAAATATAGCTTCTGTTGCTACAGTATCGTATCGTAAGCAACTTAATTTAGTAGAGAGAGGCCAATCAAGGTTTCTTGACAACAGCTTATTTCTTTATCAGAAATTAGCTGTTTCTAAACTGTTAAGAAATCTTGGGAGGTCAATGCTCTAAGGGCGAAGGTTAGATGTGAATTTGCTTATCTTACTGTAAATTCTGGTTAACAATGACAAAGTAATAATAAAGGAGCAAAACCTTTATCACTTTGCATATTCAATTTTTAAACCTATCAAAATCTACTATTCCAGATGTTACAGTTGACAGTACGGTTGCGAAATATTTAACTAAGAAGTCAAGGTAGAAATGTAAAATTGCTTTCAGATTCAGATCAGAACAGAAGGTCAATCTTTTAGAAATAGAAACAAACTTACCTTACCTTATTCTGACACATGCGACGATCTTGGACATGGACAGTGCCGGTAATTCACAAGAGGGAACTATACAGCCTCAATCAAACAATGTACAGAAGATTTACACGATAATGAGATCAATAATTGAAAATAAAAATAAGAAAATTATCAAAAATTGAGAGAGATGAATTTTTTCATTGTTTTGACAAAAGCTTATTCAAAAATTCCTTGTGTTCATTTGGCGGAAAATTCAAATTTCAAACCCACGCTAACATAAGGATTTTCACGCCAAAAGTTACTCCTTATCAACATCATAAAAATTTAACTGAATTTCTTTCGTTAAATTAAATTCTTTTAACTTTCTTTTAATTTGTGCTATTTTTCTAACTTTTATTAAATATTGTTGTATGAGACCACGTTAGACATCTCATACAAAAATTAACACCAAAAGAAATTAGTGACTTTTGTCAAAGATTTTATTATGGTCTAACTTTGTTCGTTTTATTATTAGAAGCGTATTAGAGTTATTATTAGGATTATTTTAGAAGTATTTCATCTGGAATCTATTGTTTGGAAAGAACAAAAGACCATAATAGTTAGAATAGAATCTCTTCATAGTCTACCGAAATTATCTTTAACAACAAATGGTGCGTAAGAAGTGGTTTTCTGTTATTAATGTGAATGAACCATCAAATTAGAAACATATTTTATTCCAATGAATCCATTCATCAACAACATAATGAAATTATGATTGGTGCATCATCGTCCAAAACTCTTCTTCTTGAAATTAAGAGCATGTATAGTTTTGTTTCTCATGTTTTTTAAAAGATGATTTTTATTTTTCACCATCATAAACACAAAAAGATAATAACGATTGATTACTTGGAAAATTCAGCTTTATAAGTAAAAGTCATGTTGTTTTTAAAGTACTAATTAAGGGTTGTAAAGTTAGTGAAATGAGCAGACCATTGAACTTGTACATGTCACGCCAATTACTATTATTGAGTGAGCCGGCTTTTCGACTTTTAAGACAATTTCAGAGTAACTTAATTTGGAGTAGAGAATAAATTGAAAGGTATGCCATTAAACACGTAATTTGGAAATCAATGATCCCTTTTGTTTGATTTCTTTTAGTTTTAGAATCTAGGACGAGGATTTTTAGTTGTTGTTTTTTGATGGAGAAAAAGGAACTAAAGGCGGAACCCTTCTTATATTTTCTGCGTAGGCCTCCCTTGCCTTATCATTATTATTTACATGCACACTTACCTGTAATTACACCTGTGCTGAAAGTTAAGACGAACTGATTAAAATTTATCTCAAAAGCTTTCACCCAGTATCCTTACATGGAATTTTCGAAAGCCAAACCCTTGCCGGAAAACATTTCATTGTAATTTATTAATTGAGTTTAAGTGTTTTTGAGTTGATACTTGATAGCCGACGACTAGTTCCTCTTAATGTAAATTCATGAATAAATATAAATAAGAAAATTATAAACACTATTTGACCTCATCTTCATTTGATATGTAAGATTCATAATTAAAAGTTTGACGGTGGTGTTATATCTCATAATGATCAAGTAACAATGAAAGGGTGTAAGATAGATGAGTGAAGGATGGAATTGTCAAGAAACAAAGTGAGTATGACAAAAAAAATATCTTGTTCAAAAGTAAAAAATAAAACAATCAGAAAAGAAATTTTAAACTGTAGTATAATCTTAACGGCATAAACACATAACACATTAGAATTCATTCAAATTACATCATCATTTAAAAAAAGTCGTGACTTAAATAAATTTGAAGAGAGAACCCAACTATAGTAAACAATGAAAATAAAAAAAAAACTTGATCGAATTTTCTATTTATGATCTACTTCTTCTAATCTTATAAAAAGTGATCAGGGAAATGAAATGTTCAAAATCATGCATCAGGTGCATCTTGATTTAAAGTTTTGCAGAAAGCATCACGATCACGCTTATGTCCTTCAACAATGAAATCCTTTGATTTTGAATTGATAGGATGAACTTGCATATAAATTATGAATGTATGTATGGACGTACGAATTTAAATGCGAACACTTTATCAAATAAACACTTGAATACAATGAAGTGTCAATAATTGCAATCAGGGTGGAAGTAGAAGCCATTTTTCAATCTGAGGCTTTCAATTCCCTTCCTTTTTCGTAATTTATAACAAGTAGCATTGTAATATTTTCTAATGCAAAACACTTTATTTTTGCTCCACCTGTATACTTTCCTCCCTAATCTAAATAATAAGCAATCAAGATGAATTTGGAAAGACTTCATTATTGTTGCTGTTGGAGAGTACCATCATCTATCACACAATAGAAACTTAATTCATGGCCGAATACATGTATCGTTCTTATCGTTTGTTACTCTTTACTTAGTAAAGTGTTTATTTTTCAAAGTATGAACCACTTCTTTAAAATATATATTTAGGATATATTCCATAAGAATATGGTTGGATGATCTTCTTTTAAAATTAAAATCAAAGAAATGACGAACTTTTCCTTTAAAAATATTTTCTCAGTTTGCTTTTTCTTTTTTCCATTTTCCTTAAGCTTCAAGAGTTTTTACAATTCATTTCAAAAGTTTGATATTATTTCCAAACCCGAATGCTTGATACAATGGAAGTAGATCTCGTTCGAAAACTTAATTAATAAAAGGATTTCCTTTAAAAAAATCCTTACAAGAATCCCTCTTACTCAACCGTACACATACTTAAAATTTTATTAATTAAAAAATCTTCATTCTTTTAAAATAGTACAAAAATGCCGTTGCCATTTTTTTTGTCAACATCTCATTTCCGTCTTCCTCTGCATTCTGCAATACCGAGAAGTTTAAATGAACTTCCGTTCTATCATCCCATAAATGTTGAACATTTTTAATTGGTCATCTAAGTTAAGGAAGAGAGAAAAGAACAGGTTCAGTATTAATAAATTGTGTATTTAAAATGGTGATGGGAACGAGATGCTGCTTGCTTGAATGACTTGAAGTTTATGATTCTTTTTATTTATTTGTACATAATTTCCTATTATCCTAAATTTTACAATTTGTATATTAATTCACATTATTAAAACACAGAAAGTTACATTATGAGTTCTATCGTCCGCTTTGGTGATGGTATAAATTAATGTCAATTCCCATAGAAAATTACAATGTAATTGGTGGTAGATTCTTCTTATGGGATTAAAATATGATTATTACTCCAATAAAAATCTTCCTCTGACTTGTAACACCCATCCCTATGCATTTAATTCCCATATTTAATTTTATGTAATAACGGAATGTATACACTAAGAGAAAAACATGGCGGACACAAAATTGCATTTATTTTAAATACTACTGTAAATATATTTATTTAATCCACTTCATTATAAATGTCTTGGCCTAAAATCCTTAATTATAGGGCTTACCACGACCCGACCCATTTCAAAAGTCGGGTCGGGTCGCGTGAATTTTGGTGAGGTCGGGTCGTGAGTC
>JAQGCN010001378.1:0-10014 GCA_034699725.1 Friesea truncata | reverse complement strand
AAAAAAAACTTACATGGTGTCATTATTAATATTCGGAGACACAATTACTAAAAATTGTTTCTTTGTTAAAACTTTTTTCAAAGAATTGGAAAGACGCACAGCTTCAAAAGCATCTTTATCAGTTGCTACATAAGTAAACCATGCTTCGACTATAAAAATCAAAATATTTTTTATTGCCATTATTAAAATAACTTTAGTATTTTAACATCATTTCTTACCTGTTTTTTCCATCTTTCATTGGTGTTGAAGATTTTTAAAATTTAAAAATCTTTGAAAAGCAAAAACCTAGATAATAATTTGTATGAATTGGATTTTAATTAAATTGATGATGTACACACCTCAATGTGTTAATCGCATCTGAATTCACTATACAGGTTTTGTGTGATTCTAGTACAGGATGAACGTAAAGTTGTTTATTTTATGTCTACTAAAATCTTATCATTTGAATCTTAAATAACCTTCAATTTCGTTTAAAAGTTTAAGAATTAATAAATAAAGATTACAAAATTAGACAGTTCAAATTAATTCTTTGATTGAGGTAAAACTTTAAACTTGATTTATTGCATGTTTGTTCCAATTTTACATTTTGCTTACAATTCAAAAGAAAACTAGTGAAAGTTAAGAAAGTAAATTTTGGTGATGAATGTATCACTTTTCATTATCACGAATAAAGCGTGTCCCACCGAATCGTCTTAAAATAAATTCTTGTGTTAACAAGAATATAAAAGTATATAAAAGTATATACGTCCAACCTTTATAAAAAAATAATTTATTTTCAACCTTTCAATCCCAGGGGGTGTGTAACCAAAAAAATTAACAAATGGATTTTCTAACTTGTATTTAAGTTTAATATCGTTGGGAAGATTGTAAAATTCTAAAGTTTTCTCATTCAAATTGTCAATCTAACAAAAGAAAATTAATTAAAAATAAATTTCAATTCTAAAATTTTGGTTTACCAAATCATTTTCAAATCCATGATTTATTAAATACACAAATCCAAATTCAGTAAATGCATTCCCAATTTTTTGTGCAAAATTATCTAAATTTTTACTTATGTTGGAACAATCAAGAATTGGTAAAGAAATATATTTAGAGCCCATTGTCAAGTTTAAGTTCACCAAAATGGACAAAGAATCTTAAATTGGATTGATTTTATAAATCTGTCATTAACTGATAGCTTACGGAAACCATATTTAATGCAAATAATTAATCTTAATTTCTTCAAATCAATGTTCAATGAATATTGATTAGCCGCAGACAGAACACATTAAATGGCTCGTGTGTCATATTTTAAGTTAATTGGATTAAAAAAAAGACGTGTGTGATTTCAACAATTTCTTAACAAAATGAATTACTTGTATGGAAAGAAAACTTAATCCAAATTTTTTCATACCTTAGTTTACGCTTTCACTAATCGAACAGTACAAAATCCCAAATCATCAATCGATTTTAAAGACAAGTGACTACGTCAATTTATTTTTTGTTCCGACTATCGTTTATTTAGAATTTATATAATTATTCCTGAATTAAAGTTTTGCATATCCTAACGTAAAGCTTAATACAATTGAAGCAAAGCTAAAATCAAAAGTATTGTTTAATATTTATGCTTTCATGAATTTTCGATACTTTTCACTTTTAACTGGTTCATAAAATCGTGTTCCACCAAATCGTCTTAAAATAAACTCTTCAGTTGTTTCTTCTGGTTTTATAAAAGGTGGAATCCAATCAGGTTGACTTTGTACTTTTGGAATCAAAGGTACTTGAGTGTCAGGCAATACGAAGAAAATAAGACTCTGTCGTTTGTTTTTAATGTTTGAATTTAGAATTCGAACTCGATGCATCTTTAAATTTAATTAAATTACATTAAAAATTTACTAGGTGCTAAGTTATATTTAGTTCTTACAACTGCTTCAAACTTCCCACCAGACCAAGACTCAAGTATTTGTCCAGTATTTAAAACAATCGATCCTGGAATTGGTGGAACCGGAATCCAATCTCCATTTTTCGTTTGAGCTTCAAGGCCTCCTTGTTGATCTTGAAATAAAAAAGTAAAAGTACCCAAATCTTTGTGTTCTCCTAAACGGAGATTTTCATTAGAAACTTCATCTTCTGCTGGTGGATAATAAATGCTACGTATTTTACTGTAACATCCCTGCTTATAATCAAAAGTATGCAATGGTACAAATATCTCAGGATCCAATTTTAAATAAATTGCAAGTGCTCGTAGTATATTTTGTGCTAAATAAGGAACAGGGCGCCTGAAAGCATCAAGTGCATCTTTAAAACCTGGAATTTCAATTGGAAATTTTGATGCTTCATCTGCATCGGCACTTGAAAAATCAAATGTTTCCTTTGAATCTTTATGTTTCTGCACAGTGTCTTGATCAGTGTCTCCAGCACTTAAAAAACATTTAAAATATATTTCAATAAAATATATAAGAAGGTATGATTTTGTAATTAGACTCACCGTTCAGTTCCAGGTGGTGTGTATCCAAAGAAATTAATAAATGGTTGGTTAAGTTTATATTTCATTCTAACTTCCTTTGGAAGGTCGAAGAATCCTTCCATTTTTTTGTTTAAGTTTTCAATCTTAAACAGAGTATTTTTATGAAAATTCGAAAATATTTGCAAAAAAAATTACAAATTTAATTTTTACCACATCTGCATCAAATCCATGATTTACTAAATAAACAAATCCAAATTCTTCAATTGCATTGCCTAATTTTTGTGCAAAATCATTTAAATTTTGATGGATATTTGAACAATCAATAATTGGTAAAGAATTCCTCCACACCATTTTAATAATGTTACATGCAAAAAGCAATGAAATAGAAAAAAAGAAGGATTAATTGAATTAACTTCAAAGCTAAATTTAAAATTTGTAAATTAGTGTGATCGAATCCTGTTTTTATAAGGTTTAGCTAAATTGCTCGATTACTTTAAATTTCGTTTTTGCTATTTATGTCAAGGTGACATTGGTTAGGATAATTTGTTTACATGACCAATACAATGTCAAGTCCCTATAATTATAATTAATCCTAATTTTCCTTCATGAATAATTAATATTGATTGAACTTAATTAGAATACGACGCGATTTTAATTTTATGACGAAGAATAAGAAAAGAATTTACGAAATTGTGGAATTATTCTACTTTTTACATGTACATTTTAATAAGAATTTAGTAGGAAGAAAACGAATCCAAAATAAGATATTTTTGGACTTAAAGGATACATTATATTAATTTTATTTATAAAATTTCCTAACTTTTGTTCTTTTTTCCACTCATTAAATGTATATTTTTTGGAAATTTTGTTACATGAATCACGCTCATAAAACAAGGTACCTTGCATGAATGCAGTGAATGATTCCAGGAATGATTGGGACATAAATTTGTCAAAGAAAAGTAAAAACGTAGATAGAAGAGTGAAATTATAAGCGAGGTAAAATAATGGAACAAGTTTAAGGTAATGCATTAAGATAACATTTGAAATGAAAAATTTCACTTAACAAAATTCAAACAAAGTATTAACTTAAATTTATAGCTTCAACATTGCAAGGAGATCAAGATAATACCTTTTTTAATATACTGCCAAGATAACATCGTCTGACTACTTCCAATCCGGATTTGCATTTCATGTTGTGCATTTTCAACCTTCTTTGAAGCCTTTGTCTGAATTACAAAATCTAACAAACATATTAATAGAATATTGAACCATAATTTTGTCTCAAGGTTTATCAACAGCAGGACAAACAAGATATTTCATTAAATAAATTAAGAGTAAATCCAAAGATTTTTTATTGGAGTGTAAATAATAATTTCATTAGAAAATTTTCCTTAAATTTAATTTCTCATTTTTTAACGAATTGAAAAAATAAAGGAGTTAGTTTTGTCAAATTTAATTTGGCAAGCAATTAAAATGATGCCTTAATTCGGGCCAAAGTACGATCTCAAGTTGACCACATTATTTGGCCATAAGAATGACGACGAATCATATCGTAGTTAAGATTATTAACTTAATTTAGTTTTTTTTAAGTATCGTTTTTTAAACTTTGTGTAACTCAAAACAATATATTTATTTTGGATTTGAAATATTTAAGGAATTATATTATATTATTATAATAGAGGACCATAGAATTAATTAGTAATTTTATCCGGAAGTGGGATTTTAGTCGTAGAGTATAAAAGACGTTGTTTGATTATTTAACTTAGTGTTGACATGATGATTTCTACGAAATGTTCATAACATTTGATTAATAGGATTATATAAATCATCAATTTAAATCCAGTACAGTAGACAAGGGTGAGACGTGAGAGAGAGTCCACAGTTTCTCAGTCTTATTAATTGTTAGAGCAAGAAGAAAGCGCAGCCCTGGTCATCATTGTTATATCAATCAAATCATAATATATGAGCAAAAATTCCGAATTGTAAGAAGAGAAAGTAAAAGTCACCATGTTCAATTTTTTACAACGTGAATAAAGTAGTCAAAGGAAGCAGTTTGAGTTTCAGACATAAGAGAGGGATTTCAATGTCATAATCAATATTTTCAACATCGTGATTTCCATTTTGAGTATGACACGCTCGCATTGGTGTAAACGCAAATGTAACAAAAATTATCAATTGTCTTACTTTAAGGCTTTGCAAAAAACAGTAGTTCTTACATAATTATATTTCAAAGGAATCCTGAATTTCAACCAACCAATCCACAAGAAACAATTGACCTCGTATTATTATTACGTTTTCCTTGTGAATCCAAATATTTTTAACAGGAATTTTGCTTTTTTCTCAGTAAGTTAAAAATATACCTTCCATCTTGTTCATATAACTCAAATTGATATTGATCATCCACCACATTCCTTGTCATAGTGGCCACATAATAATTTAGAAAAGTTTCCTTAACCAAATTTAATTTATTCTACTTTCCGGTGTAATAAAATTATTTTTTAAAAACTTGTACTCAATGACGTCTTTAGATGACAATTTAGAGGATTTACTTTAATTTAGTATCTTATGATAATTTTTTCTTGAAAAACCAGAATAATATTGTTAGGAAATAATGTGTCAAGTTTTCATCATGAATATTTAAATTAAATACATAAAACAAACGACAACATTTCTAATTAATTAATGAGGGACACTAATAATGCTGGAATTTGTTTTTAAACTTGAAGGATGAAAGGTCAAGGAGATCTGGCATCACATGCTATAGGAATAAAAAGATTTTTATTTCTGTGACCACCGGTGGTAAAGTAATATCGTACGCACGAGGAAAGTGAAAGACTTTATCTTGACAATGGCCTTGACAGACTTGAGAAATTATATGTGAATGATGATGATGATTATTTTATTAATGTTACTGAAAATAAAATGTTTGAAATTTTAAAAATTACTTATTTTAATATTAAAAAAAAAACATAGAAAAACGCTATACTAAATGTGAAAAAATATATTTTTAGTAATAAGAATTAATAACAATGGTTTCAATTATAAATTCTATAAGTATTATAATTGTTGGAGTAATTCTTTACTATTATTACTTCAGTACAAATTATATTACAATTACTACAAAATATGGAGCTATAAAAGGATTCTCTTCAAATTCAAGGGATGGTAGGAACTTTTATTCTTTTCTTGGTATTCCATATGCTGAACCACCTGTTGGAAAATATCGATTTCAGGTATCTTAAATCCGTATTCAAAAATCGCATGCTAAAGGAATAAGAGTTGTATAAAATAAAACTGTAAATAATTCATAAATTGTTTGTCATTTTTCATTTAAGGCCACAGTTTCAAAACGCCCATGGAAAGATGTCCACGATGGGACGGTTATGGGACCACTTTGTCCTCAATTCGATAACTTTTTAAAACAAATCGATGGTCAAGAGGATTGTCTTCATTTAAATATTTTTACTCCTAAGGTATTACAATTTTAATCCTTTCTTATTACTTCAGTATGCTTTTTAACAAAATACAGAGAAAATATTGTTTATAAGTTTATGTATTTTTTAGAAATTTGTTAATGGACAAATTGATGAAAAAAAACTTCTACCTGTTATCGTTTTCTTTCACGGAGGTGGATACATGTATGGTGGATCAAACATATTTGGAGCAGAATATTTTATGGATGAAGATGTTGTGATTGTAACACTAAATTATCGACTTGGAGCTTTAGGTGATGATTAGACTACATCTTAAAAGTAATAATTAAATACTTAAATCCATTTTCTATTTAAGGATTCTTAAATATTGGCTCAAAAGCACGTGGAAACATGGGGTACGTCCATGATAAAATAACTACAAGAATCACTATTAAGAATTCTTATTCTCATCCAAATTAGGATGAAAGATCAAGTAATGGGACTGAAGTGGATACAGGATGCTATTTCTGATTTTGGTGGGGATCCAAATTTAGTAACAATCATGGGATGGAGTGCAGGTGGTTCAAGTGTTCATTATCACATGATGTCTCCAATGTCTCAAGGTAAAATTTTGGAACTTACATTCAAAGTAACTTATAAGAAATATTTATTTTGAAGGTTTGTTTCATCGTGCAATATCTCATAGTGGAACTGCCTTTTGTCCATGGGCCTTCGTAGAAAATACAACTCAGCAAGCCTTGCAACTTGGAAGACGCGTTAATTGTCCAACTGAAAGAGTTGAAGATTTGACGGAATGTTTGATGAATATTGATTTTCGAAAGATTATTGAAACACAAAGGTGGCCAGTTATATGGCAAATACAACCTCTTAGTCTCTATGGACCTTCCGCTGAGTTTTCGTCCAATGATGATGTTACTTTTCTATCCAGTAATCCTAATGATGTTGCGACTGTAAGAAAACTAGCTCCAGTCCCTTGGATTCTAGGCGTAGTATCCGAAGAAGGATGTTACTCTGCAGCGGGTACGTAGATTTTATACCATAGAGCTAAAAAGTTTGAATTCTACTAATTGCTTTGAGGAACCTCAGGCGTCGGCAGTCGTAATATTTTTCATAGGAACCATTCACCATGCTACAGGTCAACTACGGTACATACCCTTTTCTCCACTTTTCAAGTGATCTGAGGTGCAACTGGTCTCCCATCTTCCTTTCATAAATAATGAATAAAGTCTAATATACCGTTGTTACTCTTAACATTTTTCATTTAATCTGATTTATTTTTCAGCTATGGAAAGTGGTAATAGTTATGTAGAAGCCTATGACAATTGGAGTAAAATCGTCCAGCTCATGACGATGGAATACTATAGAGATGAAAGTTATTATATGAAAATCAGAGATTTTTATTTTGGAAAAGAAAAGAAAAACTTTTCAAAAGAAGATTATTGGACTTTTACAAAAATGTTTACAGATCGACACTTTCGTGGATGTACTCGTAAGTATCTGTTTGAAACTCATGATAATCATTATGTTGTGAGTAATTCAGATTTTTTTTTTAGATGACGCTGCAATACAACACTCTAAAAATGCTCCAACATTTCTATACGAAATGAATTATAAAACTGGAATTGGTTTAGCTCATGTATTGTCCACTGCAGAAAATCCATCTTATTTCCCCATTTTAACACTCTTAAAAATATTATTTGAATTTGGAAAAATCAAAATCTACCAAACGATTGGTTGGGAATTAAGAGATTATGGTAATTAATTCGTGCAAAATTTAACCAGAATTAAAGAATTTCTGGAGAAAATCCTTGTTTATTTAAATAGGTGTCTGTCACAGTGATGATCTTCAACATTTATTTAAAACATATTCAATACTAGGAATTGCTAAAGACTCTCCTCATTATGAATTTTCTAAATCATTTGTCAAACTTTGGGTATCGTTTGCAGCGTCTGGGTAAGTGTGTTATGTTAATACTAAAGATCAATTCTTTTAAAAGGAAGAATAATTTTCATCTCCAAAATCGTAGCTATTTTTCTTTATTCAGTTTGCAATCAATAAAATATGAATTATTTATTTTTAAGTAAACCGGAGAAGTTTCTAGGCGTTGAATGGAAAAATTCAAAAGCAGACAAAGAACCAGAATACTTTTTAATTGGAAAAGAACCAAAGATGATTCATGGATCATCGATTTTAGATAGAATAAAATTCTGGAAATCGTTATAATGTACAGCACATTTTTAAATAAAGGAAAATTCACATGCATATTTTATTGAACCAATGTACCACTTGTACAATTTAATAATCAATACACAATTTTGAAGTTTGTCCAATAAATTACCCATAATTAAATTTTAAAACTAGGTAATTTTATACTTTTACTTCTTACGAGTAAATTATGTTCATTGCATGTAAATCGATGACACTGTTTATACTTGCTCAGAATTCATGGATAAAGGAATTCAAGTTTTTCTTGTCTAATTTTAATTTTGAATCCATAAGCTACAATTAATAGAATTTGTGTAAGTTAACTTTATATTGAATATGAATTATTGGTGGATTAATACATCTCATTTTGTGTTATATATTTTAACTTATCTAAATATATCATCCACACTCACAACGGTTGAAGTGAATGTATTAAATTTAGAAATTATTTCATTATTTGAAGATTGTGATATCTATATATTTCCTGGTGATACAAATTTACTTGGCCAATTCCAAATTCCAAGATCAATATTTACTCTCCTTAGAGTTAGTGATGCACAAGAACATTATCAATTATACTCAAATAAATTATCAAATACATATTTTTATAGAAAACAATTATGTAGAGTCATATTTGGATTCGTAATACCCGATAAAGGATTAGTATCCATTTTTTGGCTTATTTTTAAGACAAGATGCAGCGGAATTTATTATAGTCCTATTGTGAAAAATTGTTTATCCAAATATACTTATATTATATTTAGTAGCAGTAAAAGAAATACTCTTCTAAATCCAGATATGCTTGATACAATTAATTTATGCCCAAGATATTATCATATTTTAATCGAAGATAAAATTGTAAAATTATCAATATTAGATCAAAGTTTAAACTGTAATGGAATACTGGAAACTGATTTGGAATCATTTCAAAATTCACTTAATTCTTTCCGTAATTTACTTCAACGATTTCACTATTTCTTCTTACAAAAAAATATTTGTGATATGCGCATTATCGTAAATGACTTCCAAGAATATTATCCATCGTATTCCTTCGACGATCAAATGCAGAGTAAGTTTAATGCAAAAACAGAAATGGTATTGCAGCATTTATTCCAAGCACCGAGTCATGGAGGGATCGGCTTAAAAAGCTACAACGTTACAGCTAACAATTTTGGTAAATATGGACAGTTGCGGGCACATTACGGAGTTGTAATTGAAAGTTCAGCTTTGCTTTACGATTTTGACCAATACGACAATATAATAACAAGGGTTGTCAGTTTTAATTTTATCACATGCAGCAAAACGTCTGAAGAAATATCTTTGAGTGTTTTGTTCAATCCGTTTCATTTTTATGTGTGGATGGCTATATTACTAAGTTGTACTGTAGTGTCTCTTTGTGTAAAGTTAACAAAGCATTCAAACAGCATTCTACTTTTTGGCATTGTAACACTTATTGAACAAAATTCTTCACTTGGTAAAGCTTTAGATTCAAGTAGCCCTAAGCTTAAAATAATAATTTGTACATTCTTATGTTCAAGTATTGTACTTATAAATGCATACAAAGGAATAATTACAAGATCACTAATTGCTCCGTTATTAAAGCATCACCTAATAACAATAAAGGAAGCACTTGGTGTAAATTATACTCCATTAATCCTATTCGAAAACGATGCACTTCAAGAATACGACAAAGTAAACAAGGAAAACTCGGGGAAAGGATATCTTGATCCAGTACCAGCTTTTGCATCACAGGTTTATTTTGCTGCAGGTGCTGGAAACCTATTAGGTCGCGTGTTGATTTCAACATTATACAACTTTTCCATCGATGCTCCAGGAATAGAATTACTTGTGACTAATCCCATACTTAGTTTACCTGAAAAAGATTTTCAGATTTTAAATTATAACCAAATAGTTATGAAAGAATTTAT
>JAQGCN010001377.1:0-10014 GCA_034699725.1 Friesea truncata | reverse complement strand
CATCTTCCATCAAATCCACATTTGTAGTAATGTCGAGGATAATTACCCCTGGATGGTACTAATTGTGAAAAACAAATAGTATCTTCAAAGATGTCGCAATTTTGTCGTACTCCAACTGGGTCCACGTAAGTATCAATTGCTCCAGGCCTCGGTCTGTCACTACACACTGGCAACGAAAATCCACATGAAAAAATGTTAAATGCTATTACTAATATGAATTTATTGGTCATGTTTATGATATATTTAAAAAAATACATATGCCTAACTGATAAGTTTCTGGTAAAAGTTTGCCTTTTATTGAGGCAATGTTTGTTTTCAACATATATTTAGATCTAAAACAACTGTGTGTCATTTATAAAGCTAAGTCAATAAATTCTTGTATCAAAAGTTTAATAACCTTTTTTATGCGGTTTTATAATGCAAAGGCAAAAGATAAATTTCTCCGTAATTTTAATTTCTGATAAAACGCAAAGACGGTAATGTGCTTGGTATTAGTTTATTAACTTTAATATTTTTAGACAAAGACAAATTCACGTTTTCAAGTTTGATTTTAAATATTTGACATTAGCCTTACTTAGTTAAGCATACTATAACTCAGAGAATATTTAATTTTTCTTAAACTAAACTTAACAGCAGAAATGTTTAATCAAAAGTACGTTTACATTATAAACTCTTAATCTGATTAATTAAATTTATTATGTAATTATATATTTAATAATTATTTAAAGTAAGAAATCATTTGGTTCTGGACTTCTGGTGTGCTGTCTGACTATAGACTTATTCCCTCTAACATTTTAAAAGTATTTTTCACTCCGAAAAGCTCATCCCAACCCAGGTTTCTATTTCATTATAAAAAATATATTTTCAAATGTTATATACTTCAGAGGATGATTTATTCCGAATATTTATATGACTGTTCTGAGACATGTGTTCAGAGTTAAGGTAAGAAAAGTTATGTTTACAAAAGTAACAATTCATATAATAACAACAAAAGATATTCTTCCTTTGCTAAGAAAGGGATGTAGGCCAATTCATATAATTGTTCACAAAGTAACAATATCAAATCATGCTAATTCCTAAATTGGATTGGAAACATTTGTATTGTGCAGAGTTAGCATTTTTACTAAATTTATAAGAATGAAATCTTGCTTACGTTGTGAGGACAGTATAAATTATAAACGTAGCATTGAAGAAGCTACAAAGATTTTTACGCATAATAAAAAATTTATATTTTTTAAAACATCGGAAACACAATACACATAATCATCCAAAGTACCCAAAGCAATGCTGTAAGAATTCATGTCTCCTTATACTTAATTTTGGCATTTTTTTTAATTGTTATTGTAAGTAATAATAAAAAGTAAACATTTAATGCAAATAGTTTTTATTAGTCACCAACTTTATATTGAAATTATAGCCTTGAAAACTTTTTTCAAACAATTTGAATAATTGGAACAAATTTTATATGACAGCGCATCCGTGTAATTTTAATAAAAATTCAGATTACTAATTTTAGATTTCCTTTGCACTAATTCACTGATCAATTTGTGAAAAAGACAAAAGTAGCTTACTGAAATTATCATTATACAATTCCAATCCAATGCTGCATTTATATCGTAATTTTTAAAAATGTTCGCTTCAGTACTTTCATTTCAATTTAATTTAACCTATTTTATAAATTGTACAATTAATATACTCCTTAGCACTTTACAAAGTACAGAAAGTGACATTAGTAGTAATAAGAAAAGTGATATGCTTGAAGCAATACTTGTAATCAATCAAAAGTTGTATAACATTTGGACTGTTTCCGTTTTTAATGAAGGGACTATTCAACTTAACAATCAATTACTGGAAGATGAAATCTGTTCTGTTAATATTATAATTCATCCACCGTATTTCTACTTACAGGACCAACTAAAACCACGTTCGAGCTCTCAATCTAATGTATTCTTACACATAATTCACACCACGAATCTTCTAGACTTTGTTAATCAAGGTTTCTATCCTTACAATTTCATAACAGCTCCATGGTTTTTAATAATTTATAATGAAGACGTTGTGTATGCTACATATTGTGCATTTCCATATCGCCAACACATTGTGAAGATCCACTATACTACATCCATACATACTTTGACAAAGGAATGGTTTCGTATTCAGAAGAATTTTGAAGGGAGTGTTGTAGAAATAAACGAGTTGTCTGGATCGATTTTTGACATGGAAGAATACAGAAGATGCAAACAGGCGTATAGTATTAAAATAAATCCAATAAAAGTTAAATGTAAGAAGAGAAATATGTACGGTGAGTTACTCTCGCAGTTATTAAACTTCACTGCAGTCTACACTCGGGATATGGAAGACTTGACTACTAACCTAATAGAACCCTACAAATGTGTCAGAAACCATGATCACATTTGCGTTGGTAGGATTATGATTGATTGTATCGTACTTCAATTATTCATGGACTTGTATACTCAATATCACATACATCAAAATGTTTTTGGCTCAATAAGGGAAGTCTTCATCTACTGCTTGAAAGAGCCTAAAAGGGAGTCCTTTTATTTTCAATTTTGGTTGTCACCTTTTGATGTAACCACTTGGACACTTTTAGGAATTTCGTACATTTGTTACAAATTATTTATGGTAATTAAAATGAAAAAGAAGCATTCACTTTACATTGTAATATTTTGTTACATGATAACAACATTCCATTACGAATGTCTGCTTAGTAGCAAATTGACAATTTTACCACCATTCATTCTCATAGAATCATTTGCTGAACTTATTAAAAATGGATACAAAATACATAATTTCAATTTTGAAACAACATACAACATACCAGTTTATGAATTGTTTAACAAATCTGGAATTGGTGACAAAATTGTTGATAGTTTTGTATATACAACCATTGAACACGAATTTTTAACACCTAATGAGACTATTGACATCCTTTCAACGTATAATGGAACTGTAACAATGGAGAAAGAAATTTCACTTGGTTACTTACATGCTCTAAATGAAATTTACAACTTAACTTGTCAATCACTTAAAAGTGAGGAGGGAATGATAAATGGACCTCAAGCTTATATCTTTGGTGGATATGGTAGAGATAATGTATTATTAATTACAAAACTTTTATTTCAATTTGGATTTTTTCAATTATTTGAAAATACTAGAATTCTAGGAATTACTTTGTCTGCTCTGCATCATATTCGAAATGAAGCTAAGAAAAAATTTAGAGAAGAAAATATACCCTTACCTTTTAAAATTACAGATTGGAAAGTTAGCTCAGTTTTGAGTGGATTGCTTATAATAAATATTTTATCAATAATTGTATTTTGTTTAGAAATCATCTAGTCTAGATACACAGTATCTAATAAAATAGTTAAGTTTTGAAAGAAATAATTATTGAACTATAATTACTAAGAGCTATTATAACTATTGAAATAAATAATTCTACAATGAACACTACACAAGGTGTAGCAAATAGCAACCCTGACATTGAGAGAACGGATAATATTTTCCAATCGCTAATGAGAGGTTAGGTTGTATTTCATTCCATTCTCTTATTTCAATATATCTCAAATCCTTGTACTGAATTATAAATATAAATAGATTGTAATATTCTAAAAGTATTCCTGTATCTCTATATATCAAAGCAAACCTTTCGGTAGGTTTTCCAAAAATTATTTCAATTACTTCCAAATTTGCACCATGAAAGTGACTATGCATCTTTTTCCATTCTTTGCTAATTGCTCGCAACTGATTCGTTTTAACTTGTAACAGTTACATATATCCTGTTTTGGTTTTACAACTTGGACATATAATGTATAATATGACTTCAATTTATCGGATTCAGCTATAAAGAATACATAATAAGGTGCATTGATTGAACTAATTGATTTAGAATACTCATATAGAAAACCTTTACCGCTTTTACTCTGTAAGATATTGATGTAAGTATTTTTAATCGAATACGGTCTTGGTCGTAGAAATTCATAATCCTGAATACCTGTGTAATAAGATTCGCCTGTTAAAAATACAATCACTGAACATAATTCACGTGGATCATCAATTAAGTTTGAATTGGATGATTTGGCAAAATTACTCTCGTATATTTGCGACTTTTTGATTTGAATTATGTTAAAATCGATGAATCGAGCAACGAGTGTCGAGGAAAAACTGTGCACAATAAATCGCCAAAGCTCTTAAACCAATTTATCAGATAAGATAACTTGATTAGATAAACTGAAAGGGAATAAAAACTTAGAAACTGAACACCCCACTGGAAACCCATCAGCGCTAGAGGAACTGTACTGCCTGCCTGAATTTAATGAAATGAGTAAGTTTGTTTCAAGATACAGAATTAATATTTTGATTAATTTCGTATTCAGAAAAGTGTTTCTTTTTTAAGCTGCGTGGGGAGAATTTTTTACGAAAGTTGGAACTTCAGTGGTCAAGGGATTGGAAGTTGCAGCTGCATTGACTTCCCAGGTCGAGGTTGCCTTCGAAGCCAATGCAAATCATGCTGTGGGTATTCTCTGGTTACCCGTTTCCAAGCAAGTCTTGTATTACAAATTAAATTGGTCACACCTCCTAAATTTACGCCGTACTTCAAATTTTGAAATTCAACTCCTTAACGTTTTCTTGGGACTAACAATGTGGGAAGGATTCATTAACGCAAATCGGGTCATACGAAATCCCCTCATCATGGTCTCTTCTCCCGAATTTAATCTGCGTCGACTATTAATTGATAGCGAGGACAATTCGTATGGTGAGGCCGAAGATGACAACCCAATTTGGCAAAAAGTGTCAAAGCTAATCAGCGATATGACAATGGATGGAAACAGAAATTGTTGGAAAGTTGTTCCGCCAAGTGAATTTCAAACGGAATCAAAGTTTTGTCATACTCGGAGATTAATTTCAGGGGGTTATGAATTAGTTCCAACTGGTCAAGATTTTATAGCAATGAATTTAGTAAGATGGGACCCCAGACAGTCCTTCCAAATAATTTACCCAATTCTTGAGGTGAGGTACAGTTAAGCTTCACGGTATTTGTTTTAATAGTTAATTGATTCTATATCATTCATTATATTCACTTTACCAATATTTTGTAGATAAAATGTTAGTAGAGCCTAGGCTCTACTAAAATTAAATGTATAGCTATACATTTAATGCCTGATTAAACGTATTTGAGGTCATGATCACTTCATTTTAGTCCGTATATCAGCAAAACTTCAATTGATAAAGATCGTACTACTCAAAGTGATTGTACCATATCTATTCATTAGGTTTGTTACGCTTCTTTTGTTCTATGAAATTATAACCATTGTTTATCTAATACGTTAAAAGTTGAAAAGAAAATTGAGCCTAAAGTGAAAAAGGTCCAGCAAAAAAACATTAACGAATCAGCATTGCTTAAATGAAACTTTAAACTGAGTGTCACATGAGTACATTCAGCTGCATTCCTTAAGCGTAATGATGAAAAAGTACATAATGCAAAAAATACTTGGCATAAATTCCAATTTCCAATACGATATTTATTACATAAATAAATAATTTTATAATTAAAATTTTTGTTAAAATTACAATTATTATTATCTGCAGACGCATCCTAGAAAATTGACAGAGTTGTAACAAGTTTTAAGAACTGGACATTGAAGAATAGCCCATCTTCCATCAAATCCACATTTGTAGTAATGTCGAGGATAATTACCCCTGGATGGTACTAATCAGCATTGTGCAATTAAAACTTTAAACTGAGTGTCACATGAGTTCAGCTGCATACCTTAAACACTGATGAAAACGTACATAATGCAAAAAAATACTTAGCATAAATTCCAATGCGAATGATTTCATTAAATAAATAATTTTATAATTAAAATTTTTGTTAAAATTGCAAGTATTATTATCTGCAGACGCATCCTAGAAAAGTGACAGAGTTGTAACAAGTTTTAAGAACTGGACATTGAAGGATAGCCCTTCCATCTTCCATCGAATCCACATTTGTAGTACCCCTGGATGGTACTAATTGTGAGAAACAAATAATTTCTTCAAAGATGTCGCAATTTTGTCGAACTCCAACTTGCTCCACGTAAGTATCCATTGCTCCAGGGCTCGGTCTGTCACTACACACTGGCAACGAAAATCCACATGAAAAAATGTTAAATGCTATTACTAATATGAATTTATTGGTCATGTTTATGATATATTTCAAATAATACATATGCCTTTCTGGTAAAAGTTTGCCTTTCATAGAGGCAATGTTTGTTTTTAACATATATTTAGATCTAAAACAACGGGTGCCATTTAAAGGGCCGAATATTTAAATTGGAAAATCGGATCTTGTTTATTGAAACTGCCGATCACTGAAACCTACGAATCTTCCAAAAAATTTGACCGAATCTTTAATTTTTAATGCCTAACCTCTAACTCTAATCTACTGATATGAATAATCTAAGATAAAACCCACAAAAACTCTCAAATTGATAGGCCGAAAAGGCAAAGTCAAAGATACGAGAAAAAAATAATAATCTAAGATAAAGGAGTATTGGTGGTCTTTTGGCTGTTGATTTTCAGTCCTAAAAGTTGTGTCAGAGATCTTGGACACAACTGTTGACTCGTGCAATGGCAGAAAACTACGAAACCTTGGCATTGTATAATAGCGGAAGTGAAAGTGACACCGAAAATTCCAGAAGATGTAAAAGAAAAGATTAAAGCCTACGTCGCTGACCATCATCATTTTCCCAAAGCGATACAGACAAAGCTGCGAAGCGAAGGGTTTGCTTCTCCTTCTGCCAGTCAAATTTCAAATTTTCTTTCATACCAAAAAATGAAGAAAGGAAGCACAATATCATTGGGCGAACTGGCCAGTCTATGTGAAAGCCTTGAACCCACACCTGAAGATGTCGATGAACCGTTCGTGATTGGAAAAAGTTTCGACTTTGATAACAAGACATTTCAGTTCTCAATGTCAACCCGTCGACTGCTCGACCTTGCTTCCAATGCGCAATGCATTTAGGCTGATGCAACATACAAATTGAATTGGGAAGGATTCCCTGTTCTTGTCATGGGCACTTCTGACGCCAACCACAAATTTCACCCTTAATTATTCTCTGTGACAACCAATGAAGCTGAAGATGATTTTCATGAAATTTTTAAGCATCTGATGCTAGTATTCGACTATGAAACTTCTCGTGAAACATTTCATGAAATTTTTCATGAAACTTGGTTAGAAAAAATTGCAAAAAAGAAAATTTCATGAAATATTTCACCACCTATTCCACTAGGTATTCCTAAAATCAACAAACATATGTGTATTGACCGCTGACCGCCAACTTGACGCAACCGCTTTTCAGTGCAAAAAAACTTTTGATTCCGGGAATTTCGAATTCCCGGAATATAAATCATAACAAAAGGAGCCACGTGACAGCAAAAGTTTCATGAAACATGCAACAAATTGCAATTCATTCCAATTCGTGAAACTTGCAAAAAGTTGCATCTTCTTGAAATATTTCAAAGTTTCACATACCTATTCCATATAATTTCGTGAAATGTTGCAGAGTTTCATGAAACATTTCACGAAAAGTTTCATAGTCGAATACTAGCATGAAGGAGAAAACTAACATGCATCCTTCAGTCCTTGTTGCAGACTGCGCCGCCGCAATTGAAAATGCAGCCAAGTGAACTTTTGACCCGAACATGAAGCGAGTTTTCTGCTGGTTTCACGTTGCAACAACATCAAAAAAGAAAACACCTTCAGACAAAAACTGCCTATGAAAGAATTTTGCAAGGAGATGATCAAAATAGTCAGTGGCTGGTCAAAGGACAGAAGTCCAGCATCAAGACTATAAAATATTTCATTTGTCTCCAAACGCTGATTTGAACTTGATGACGAAAGCCTACAACTGGACAATGACAAGACACGAGCCCCTGTTCGAGGCAGACGTAAAGATGAGCAGACGAAGACCTATTTTGTTCCTGCCGCTTTTACGAAACCTTTTCAGAAGGATGAAATTGAAAAATATCTTAAATCTGTCGACAAAATGGCTTGGAAAAAGTTTGACACACTTCGTACAGGGACTCAAAGACTTTGGAAAGTGGACTACTACGAACGAGACTGGAAACTGTCCTGCTGCACATGTCCACGCTTTTTAAAAGCACAAATTTGCAAGCATATTGTTGGCATTGCAATCATCAACAAAGACTGTGTAGTTCCTAACGAAGCTAAAAACATCCCACTCGGAGAGAAGCGGAAAAGGGGAAGACCAAAAAAGGCTAGAACTGCTCTACTAGTTGACTAATTGGCAACTAATCATGTTAATATTGTTCATGTTTTTAACTGTTTTGTTTTAAAGATTCGATCAGAAAGATGAGGCGGATTTCAAATAAACAGTAATATAAAATTCCAGAAAGATTCGAAGGTTTAAGTGATCGGCAGTTTCAATAAAAAAAGATCCGATTTTCCAATTTAAATATTCGGTCGATTAATAATTACTCGATTAAATGTCCATTAAAACCTAAATCAAAGTCATTGCTATTGCTGGGTAATTAAAAGAGTTTGAATTCCTTGTCATACTTCTACATTAACGTACATTTTTTTAGGACTCGCGTCATTTGATTTCGTATTGAATGCTTACAGAGTTGCTCAAAATTATTTTCAAAGCTCTTTGTCTTGTTGTGAAGTTATTGAAAAGGAATCCATGAATTGTGTCACTGAGAATCTGAAACTGCAAAATCCTGCAGACGATGCTCCTTACTACATTTTATTAGAAGTTTCTAAAAATATAGAAAATTCCGAATCAGAAATGGAACTAGAACTAAAATCTTTTTTGAAAACTTTCGATGAATGTATTAGCTCAAGAATTGCAACGAATCAAGTTGACGTAACGTTAAATTTCTTCTATTTATCTATACCTCTGGTTTATTTTGTCGTATTTCTAGTAAATGTGGAAGTTACGCCGTGGCATCGGAGATGCTGTACTTTGTGACGGCTATGCGTTTAAATACGATTTTTCGATTCCATTGGAATTATGGGAAACATTTTTTCGAGCTGTGAAAGACCGTGTTAAAGATAAAGCAAAACGATGCTGCTTATTCGGCCATCTTGGTAAAAGAATGTGTTTGATTTTTAGCCGCAGACAGCATAGCTGGCGGGGCTTATGGTTTTACTCTGTTCCGTCCGTCCGTCCGGCCGTCCGCACTTTTCCAAATTTTTAGAAATTTTTTGTTCATTTTCAAAAAAAAAAAAAATTCAAAATAAAAAAAATTAAAATTTTAAAAATCAAAAATTCTCATGACAACGTTTGATGTAGTTTGGAGTTATTTGGTAACAAAGGTTTTAATTTCCTGAAACGAGCTTGAACGATACTTCTGTCCATAGTGTCGCTTATCTTTTCTCATGCTTACTCATTTGCCTCGCAAGCGCTTCTGTCTGCGGGTTCTACGTAGCTCTACGTAATTTTTAGGATTTATATTTTACCTTTTGTTTATTTTAGGTGACAACAATTTGCACTTGGTGGTGACTGTAAAAGAATTTTATTCTTATACTGAAAGTTTATTGGAACCATTCCTATACGAATGGATTGCTGGAGCAGGTGGAAGCGTTAGTGCTGAACATGGAATTGGATTTAAAGAGAGAAAATATTTAAAATATTCAAAATCGGAAGTAGCAATTGATACTATGAAAAAGATAAAGAATACTTTCGATCCAAATGGGATACTTAATCCTTACAAAATTTTTGCACAAGAAAAACATGTTTGACCATTAGTACACCAGCTATTAAAACGGCAAAAACTTGTACACTTGCCAACAACAATTGATGAAAGATTTGAATCAATATGGGATCCACTGTCTTCAAAAAATTTATAATTGTAGAATGTGATGGCGTCAATACCACTCGTAAACTGGAAGAACATGAGACACATACCAATTACAGTCGGCCGAACGATCTCTGGCATACGAAATGCTTTCCTCAGAGTTAGTTTTACACTTCTTGATATATCTAAACTTTT
>JAQGCN010001376.1:0-10025 GCA_034699725.1 Friesea truncata | reverse complement strand
GGATTAACTATGAGAAAAGTTTCAACTTTGTGATCAGCCAAGTAATTATCCCTCAGGTGTCCATTACCAGTTTCTACCTCAAATTTCTCATTGAGGGAGTGATAGGTTTCTTTTGTAATGTGTACTCGTCTGTAACAAAGATAAAAGAAATATTTAGTATAAATGTTCTTAAATCCAGGAAGTATTCAACAACTTCCCGAAGTTTGAATATGACATTTTAAAATGTAGAAAAGATTTAGGATTATGAAATGTAATCGATTCTGAGGTCAGAATTTGAAGGAAGAGGATTGGAATGAAAAATCCTTCTTGGATTTTGACACTTCCTATTTTCAATAATATTAGGTGTGAATTCGATTAGAATGGAATTTAAGATTTATGTAAAAAAGGTAGGAAGAATCCTTATAAGCCTGGATACGAGAAGAAGTAATTGACTGTAAAAGTGTGGGAAGAAGGAGATGGGAAGCGGAATTCAATTTACCATAAACTTCAATACGCTTTCTCTTATTTGCCTTACTTGATACCACCTTTTTGACATAAAGCTTAAGTTAACACTCTTCTAAACGACACTAGTCATAATTTAACTATTTTTAACGTCTAAGCTAAGCACATACACTATAGCTTTTTTTATATATAAATTGATTTCCCATTTTTAAAAAATTAAGTTAAATGAACTGCTGAAATGAAAAATGAAAAGCTAATTATCGTCAGTTACCCGGGCATTCCACCTGCTTCCATGTGATTGGCCAATGATACATCGTCGCTCCACACGTCGTATTGCCACTTGCGCAATCCTAACACACCGCACAGTACGTTTCCAGTATGTATCCCAATACGCATGTCAACGTCACTGCCAGTTGCTTGTCTCACCCATCTAAAATATAATTTTTGTAAATACGATGAAACTTATATTTAACTTCACTTGCGAAAGTAGAAACAAAGTATATTACCTGATTGCTTCAATCATTTCCAAGCCCATTTTAACACAGTTATCTGCATGATTCGGTCGGGAGATCGGGAGTCCAGATACACAATAATAGCAGTCTCCTAATATTTTTATGCGCATACATTGGTTTTCCTATAAAATTCGATTTGTTAACAACGTTTCCATAGTAGTATTCATTAAAAGGAAATTACGCTTCTATGGTATAAGAAATACATGACGAAAGAGAAATTTAAAACAACTCATTAGCGAAAATGTTAATTACATTAATTACTAATGAACTTAACGAACCAAATATGCTTAATGAGGTAAATGTAACCATGGATTTTAATTAGAACAAAAGAAATTTAATTCCTACTTTTCCTTACCTGTGCTATTTGATCAAATTTTCCAAATAGCTGATTTAGAGTCTGAACCAAATCTGAAGCACTCAATTTTTCTGATAATGGAGTGAAATTTACAATATCTGCGTATAGGATACTAAGAGTAAACAATTACATTATTACAATATGAATTGTATGAACGAATCAGATTGCAGATTCTTACCTCACGTTATTGTGTCGCTGTACGTACATTTCATGAAATCTCGTTGTTGTTGCTGGTGATACATTTTGGCATGCATCAGCCATTTTTAGCATTATACTTCTTTTAACCTAAAATGACAGTATTTTTTCATGCAAATGTTGAAAGCAAATTATGTTATACTCCTGCGAAAAAAAAGAAACTTTCTTTTTCCAAATGTATATTCTTTGTTAAGTTAAATTAAGAGAGACGTAATTGCTCGTGGGAAATGATTGTACAAGATGTCTTGTTCAACTAGAATCTTAATTTGAAATTTGAGTTAAAAAATTAAATTTTGATGTAAAGTAATTGTAATAAGAATAGAAGGAAACAGTTAATTAAATTTGTAGTGGTGGATTTTACGAGAGTCTTATCTTGTTTCTATTTCTTTGATTTCTCTTGGGAATTTTGCTTTTGTGACTCCTAATTAAGTTGGTCTTTCTTCGCATTTTTATTCTGTTACCTCGGCTGCAATGTAAGCAGGGATCACTGAAAGAAGAAGCTGCTCCTGTTGCTCTCTCTCGCATTCCAATTTTACACGAGATTCGAGACAATTCTTTGTTCCAATACAAGTACGACGATGGGCTTTAAGTGACATTTCACGATGGTAGATCCCGGCTAAGAGCCCACTCAACAAAAATACACTGCTTGCTAGGATCTGTGATTAAGTTAAAAAAAATACTTCATCAATATTATCCTACTGAGTTTAGAACTACTTCAGATTCTAGATAGTCAGACAGGTCACTGACACAAGGTTTATTATTTTAGGAATGTCCGAAATACGATGCCTCTTCCTCTAAGCTGCTTTCCTCAACTCCAAATAATGTTTTGGCTTATTTGTTTTTTTTACCATAATTTTTAACAAATGCTATCAATTTTGTTTTCATTGGAAAAGAAAAAATGAATTTCCAATACACACTTTAGATTTTTTTATTTGAAAAAATGAAATTGTTAGTTTTTTACGAAGTAGCTCATAAAACTGCAGTTACGGTCTCGTATTTTAAATTTATGACCTAACAAGAGTAAGATTTTCAGATGCTGGAATAGTGAAGTTGTGCAATGAGAAAGACGATTATAGGAGAGAAAGCAATTTCTAAAAGAAGCTTAGAAAGAGCATCTTCTGAGGAACCGCATGAAAGGGAAGCCATTAAATTCCTAATCCTCAAATCCTAAAGATAAGAAACAGATTCTTAGAAGTAGAATAAGCGAAATTCTTCAAATTTAAAATCAAAGAGGATTTTCATATCTCGAATTCTCATTCCTACTTTCATGTCTTAAGAAATACGAAAATGTTTTCTTATGAATAAACAAAAGGGTTGCATTTAATACGACTTTTCTCTTCTCTTTGAGATAAGAAGAGAAAGTGACCATCCTTAAAGCTAAACTTTACAAATCAGGTATATCAAACTTAACGTTTGATGCAAAAGTAGATCGTGGAAATATTTATATAAAACGGATTTATTCTTTAAAGATTTCAAAATACATTTTGAAGGGTAGCTTTTATTTCGTTCCAATGATTTCTTTTGCAATAGACACTAATCCAAAAAGTGAGGTGTAGGTTACACTTCAAAACGAAGGGAGCAAATTTCCTGTCTTGTACTTGATGCTCTTACAACAGGAAATTGCCTGCTGTACTTTGGGTTATAATAAGAACTCGGTAAGGGTACAGGAATGATATGTCAAGTTGGAATTTTTTCAACTTAACATTATAAATTTTTAGAAAGGCTTAATTTTAATTATGAAAATCTTTTGGGAATAGTAAAAAAATGTGAATTATTTTAGAGCCGAGTTGACATCCTGTTGTAGAATAGAGTTAAAAGTTTCGACTTTGCTTCTATAAGCAAAGCACTTTGAAATCCAAAGTAATGATCAACTAACAATGACCAATCATTTTTATTTGATCTCGCTTGGGATCTCATTTCGTCCAGTATATAAGGATGTAGTTTGTTCTAAATGTAAATCATGTCGAAATATAAACGAGAGACAATCACAAATAGACTAATCGTTATATTAACAAAAAAATCATGAGATTTTGTTTGTGCATAAATTGTTTATTGATCAATTCTACCTAAACCAAATCCAAACAACTTGAGTCCTTCCCTTGTGAATGGATATTTTCTCCATCTGATTCCACTTCCATTAAAGAACCTTTCGAACCAAAGTCAAATCGAATCATCCAAGAATCTCACTTTTCCAAAAATCCAGAAAGAATATCTCATCCATTCTTTCTTTCGTTTTTGTACATAAAAATGAAAGTTTCTCCTTCAATTCTTATCTAAACTTCAAAGACTTGAAAATAAAGCTCTACACTTTCTCTCGCCTCGTATTCAAATCCCTCATTTTCTTCAATAAAATCCAAGAATCTTAAAAAAATCAAAAGAAAGGAATAAAAATGGAGATTTCGTGCAAAGAAAGCAAAAAAAGACCAATCAACCTTTACTTCAAATCACAAATCTACTTAACGATTCCTTTTTATTTTAATTTCACCTTCTGCTTTTGGAAATCAGATTCTAAGAATCATATTTCATTCCAGATACTTTCATTTTCATTAGTTTTTAAAATAAATATAAAAATATGATGCTCAAGTAAATGTTTACTTTGCAAACTGTATTTTACCTCTATTGCATTTATGAATTACGTATGAAGTGAAACTTTCGTTTTATTAAATATGTACCAACCTTTTGTTTTAAGGCAGTCCTTTTTTCTTAATACATAAAAAACACTAAATAATATACTCAACTTTTTTCAAAATAAATAAAATATATTAAATTCCAGTTGCTCACATCCATTACACAGCGCAACTATTATATTGCTTTCTTTGCTTTCACCCACCACCTGTTACCTAAACTCTCATACAGGCCGTCTCTTAACAAAAGATGATGGTTAGTTTTCTTCGAATATTTTTTCAACTAAAGGAACCAGTAACAGCTTGCAAAATAAGACTATTTACTTTAACTTATTTTTAATAAAACTTTGAATTGAGCTTATAATGATGTGAAATAGATTTTTCAAACTGAACAATTTTAAGATTGTTATTAACTACTTAAAAATTTTTTGTAATAAATTTTGAATTTTATTTTAATATGATTTTAAAATTAAGTTTTATCTAAGCTTTCTTTATGAATCGAATTCCGTCAAAACTGAAAGTGGGAAGTTTTAGTGAGGCGAAAAAGGAGATTAACTCGTAAAATATTCCTAAATTAGAATTTGTAAGCTTGTAAGTGTAAAAACTTCGCTGGACTGTAGATTCTCTCTTGAGATTTCAAGAGTAGCTTTTGCGAATCTGAAGTGCCAATCTAAAGTCTGTAATTCATTCATGAGATGCTAACTGCTGTTCAGAGGCTTCTACCACAATTCTCAACTCCTAGTTGGATCATCTAACTTGGATAGATAGCTCAAAAGCTTATCCAATCGAGTACAAACTTTACGATTTCTATTTTGGGTACGGATGGATAGATTTTTGTCCTTTAACAGTAGAAATTATTGCAATGTAATTGCTAATTTTGTTTTAAACATTAAAGTTGAATTCTTTCTAAGCAAGATATAATTTAAAATATTACAACATAAGCATAAAATATTCCTTATGATTATGTGAGAGAAATTAATAATTTAGATAGGATTGCTGCTACTGAATTTTAGTATCCAAGGAAGCAATGAAAAATTTACAAGCCTTCGTTATAGTATTCGTAAGAATTAGAACCCAATTTATTCTGTTTATCGAAGCATAATGTCTTTGGTCACTTAATTTTGTAAACTTAATTCAGGTTGTCATTCTCATTGGTCAAATATTTGAGTCCCAAAAAAGTTAGTAATAAAAATAACTTACCTGTCGTACAAGCGATATTTTATATTCAGTAGATAGAAACGTAGCTAGTAAGAGATGAGTCACAGCCACCAATACAGATACTCCTATCGCCACCAATCTGGGAAGTGGCATCATCGTATTGATAGCAAAAATGAGAATGAATGCAGAAATAACATGATCTGCGGGTCTGGTGGGTTCCGCTATGTGCGTTGACAAGAAAAATGCCGTGGTAAGAGTTGAGATCACAATGAGGGAGAGACCAATTGCAAATTCAGGACGCTGAAACAATGGAAACTGGGCACTGAAGAACAGAACTAAAAGAACGAGTAGCGTGACAAGTAAGATGGATACTTGTGCTGGTGATGAAACAACATCCTTAACAAAAAAATTTCAAGTGAAAAATAGAGTGGATTTTGAAAACGATTTACTTAAAAAAAATCTTACATGTCCTGAAAGAGCTGCAATGACGAGGAAAGCTGTTGTAACTGATGAAGCTAAAAGTAAGAAGGAGAGGAATACAGAATGCTGAAGACGATTCCAGTATGTTATGTATACACTCTCGAGATCTACTATTTTCTCATCTGACGCCATTTTTCAAAACTTCTCGTCCACACGACGACCTGTAACAAAAAAAGGTTTAGTTGTATGATGGTTGTAACAATCGAATTCGTGTTCCTACATCAAGTAATTGATAAATAATGTAGGAAAATTCATGGAAATTTTACAATATATCTAAAACTGGAACATTTGTTTTACAAATGTTCACGAATAGATGGACATAATTGCTTTTACTGCAAAAACTAAGAATATATTTAAAACCGTAATTAGAAACAGTGAGAGAAACATCAAAAAGCGTAGAAAGAATTCACGTAATGGCCAACGCCAATCTGCTGCTCTAAAACAGCGTGAGAAATTTCGTATAATAGGGAAAAGGAGAAGTTAGGAGAAAGGCTTTTACTTGCACAAACAAAGAAGCAAAGGAGAAAGCAGATAGAAGGACTACTGAACGGAAATAAAATGGGCTATTGTATTCATTCATTCATTTTATCCTACTGCTGAGTTATTGTTATTTGAGGCAGGTGCACTTGACATTAAAGCTAGAATACAATAAGAGATATAACGGTAGTGTTGTTATTAATTACAGAAAGTTTTTAACAAGAAAACAATACCAACATAATTTTACTTTCACCAAAGTATACATCATAGGTTTTGAAGAGTTTAATAACAAAATTATTAAAAACAAATCAAATGGTTTTGATAAATGTCACGTATACTTTCATAACTTTTGTGGAAAGAACGAAAAACTTCCCAAAAGGGAGACATTTCTATACAAGTGAAAGTGAAAAGGAATCACTTCTGTATAAGAATTCATGTGGTTGATAATATTGTGATATTGAAATTACATTAATAAAATTGTCCATTAGAATTTTGCAATGAAGAAAAGTTGCCTGTTGCTGTTTAAAACTTACTTTCCGAAGAAGGTCAAAATAGGTCAAGTATGTTGTTTGAAAAAACGGGACTTTAAAGAGTATAATAATACAGTGTATAGGAAGTATAAGTGCTTAAATTTTATGGCTGACTGCCATCATAAAGAAAGTTTATGAACCATTTACTTTCTACTTTTAAGGAGAAGAAACGTAAACTTGGATTTGATTTGAAAAGGAGGAGAAATAACTCCGCTTTCAATTCAACACCTTTTTCAAAGAGAAAGTGAGTTCACATTTAGCTTCATTCAATTGGAAAAATATTAAGAAAGGAAAAATTGAAATGGTAAATTGAACTCAATTAAATTAAACTTAAGTCTAATAATTTCCAAAAGATTAAATAAATGATCGTATTTCAAACTTTGAAGAAGAACTTTCACTCCATGTCTTCATTAATAACAATTAGAATTAAGACATCCAGACATTATTATCACTATACGCTTTGTCTTGAAATGTGGGTTTAGCTCTACATATTAAACTTTAAGAAGGGATAAATTTATAAACGAACTTTCTAAAACCCAACAGTGAAAAACTATAATTTGTAATGTGGGAATAAGTTTTAGCAGAATAATTTAAAACAGAACGCGTATAATACTTAACGGAAACTAAGCTGGTTTGTAATTCAATTAATGTCACTTACTCTAATTCGTAATTTGCATGAAACTTATACAAGTATAGTTCACTTTGTTACTTTTATTATAAGCAAAAAGTTAGAATATCAAAATTATCTGAAAAACACTTTCTAGAGTCTTGAAAATCATTAAGCAAAGCAGGTACTGAAAAATATTGAAAATGTTAAAAGCACGCAGTGAAAGTAAAACATTAAAGTATCACTACGTAATCGTATCGTTGAACTCTCATGCTTTCACTTTATTTATTTATTTGAGTAAAGCTTAATTAAATTTCACACGTAGACATACTTAGGCGTTCAGTAGTATCCCGTAATAACTCTGCTTTTGGTTTCTTGTTGATAAAACTTAGGACGTGAAAGTCAACTCCAAGCGTGCCTAAAGACATATTACTTGTTGTATGTGTAACCAATTTTGGTATACTACTAAAACAGAGATCTTACCCTCTAATAATTTAAACTTTTGCTGTAGTAATTCGTGCATGAGACGAACAGGAAATATTGTTAGAGAATTTCCTTCCTATTCTAAGAGACTTATGAAACTTTACTGTTCTTATAAGATTTGATCTGCGATCTTTTTTATGACTTTCTTTTGCTGGTAAACTTAAAAAAGTAATATTTGTTTCAAAAATATTTGATTAACTATGGAAAAACTCGTTTTCAAATAATAAAATTCTAACAACACGATAAATATTTTAAGATTTTTATAAACTATAAATTATTTACGACAACTTACTTTTAACATAATTCGTTTATGAATATTTTTCTATGCATAATTAAATACATTTCTTTTGGCCTAACTTTAAAATTGAACTATTGGTATTCGTTATTTTATTTTTTACAAAATTCTCTTTTCAATTTCAATAAGCACATCAGAAAGAAAAGAAAGTTTTGGAATTTTTAATTAAGATTCAAAACTACTTCAACTTCTGTATACTGAAAGTAAATTAAAGAATTACTTATTTTATGACGAAATGAAGGATCGAATTTCTTTTCATCGATCTTCATTTTCTCTCATTCCGTTCTATACACCTAATGAATTCTTCATTCTTTCCCATCCATTGCATATGCCCCAAAGCAAACAACATTTTCTCATTAACTATTATTTCAGTGCTACAATTATAAAACATCAGATTAGAATTGAAATTTGAATTTCCAGTTTTTTGAATTAAAGTTAAGTTAATTAATTTTTTCTAAGGCAAAAACTGAGTATTTTGAAGTGAATTTTTGCCAAGTTAATTATTTTTCAATCAAAAAGGAAGCTTATTACCCTTTCAGATTTAAAAAAAATTTAACCAAATTACTGATTAACGCTGACAGTTTTTTCTCTTTTCTAATCCAATTCATTCTTTCACTACGTGTATTGACTGTTTTCTACCTTTAGAATGTGAAAATTGGCCTCCTCCTGTGCTCACAATCCTCCTAATCTCAGAGAAAAAAAAAGAAGAGAAGTTGATGAGCAAAGGATTACGAAGTGAAAGTTAGAGAAAGGAAACCCACACTTTCAAACAAATCAAAAAATACTTTCTTTCTCAAGCGGAAAACAGTGCTGGAAAGGATTGGTGATATAATTGGATATACCCTTTCTCATACTTCAAACTATTAAATTGCTTTGTAATTGTTTACATTGACAAATTAGCTGATTTATACGTACAAAAGATTACTTTTAAAATTAAACAAAAAAATATTTATATTATTTGATATAATTTTTAGCAAAATTTCTAACACTGTTCAGAAAGAATTAAAAGTTCTACTTCTTTCTCTTTTTAAGAGCTCAATTCAACGTGTGAACTTTTTGAAAAGAACGTCATAATTAAGTAAAGTTTATAAAACTCTCCTCTCCTATTCTTCTTAACTTTCTCCACCGCTAATAGACTCACTCGAATGAACTAACATTAAAAAACTTGAAAAACCAAATAGCATATGTGAAGAGTTAAGAACTTTCTCCATTTACTTAAAATCTGTTGCGCTTACAACTTTTAAATTACACTTGACTGAAAAATTAAAAGTTTTGGAATTCTTTTAAAGAATGCTCTGCTCCTTTTGAAGTAAAAAATTTATTAAGAGGATTAATTTTAAAAAAGTTGTGAAGTAATTTTCAAATATTAAAATTTAAGTAAAATATATGGCTGAATAAAAATTTTCTTTAAATCCCCCCAACCAACAAGCCACAATTAATTGGCTGTAAGTTAATTAGAAATAATTAACTATTGTGAAAATTGGTTTAAAGTTTTCAATTTACAGAACAGAAACAAGCGTTTATTACATACCTTGCGTATATTGTGTAATTCAGGAAATTTTCACTTTATTTGAAGATTCTAGTCATGTCTGTTGTATCTTTTCATCATCATAGTTTCTATTCTTCATGATGAGAGTATATTACGTTCATCTTTTATATTTTCACTAATCTCTGAAGACAGAGGATAAAACCCATGGTCTAAATAAAAGATGAACCAAGTAATCCACCTTGCATTTTCATGAACTATCAACATAGCATAAGCTTCTCTTAAAATTTCTTCTTCATTTCACGTATTGAGTTTTTCATTCCCAGTTTTCCCTTCTCGGGACCAACTTTTGTAAAGTGATAAGAGGAGAAGACGGCGTCAT
>JAQGCN010001375.1:0-10027 GCA_034699725.1 Friesea truncata | reverse complement strand
TTTTAAATGGAATTGGCTCATCACACAAATCTGTCGTGGCAGCTAACACTCCAATTCTGAAATTTACTTCAAACAATGGATTTGAAGTTGATATTTCAATTGGAAAAGATTTGAACGGACTCAAAAAGACACATCTTCTGCTTTCCTTTGTCCTATTCGATTCAAGAGTTCGTCCACTGATTGCTATTGTTAAATTATGGGCTAGTCGAAACCACATCAATGATCCACATAGTAATACTTTGTCTGGATATGCTCTTACTCTACTTGTGGTTCACTATTTGCAAACAATGGGAATATTACCCACACCAGGCAATTTATACGGATCGTCTGTTATGGATTTAAAAAACCAAATGAAAGAGTTAATTGATCGAAAACAACGTTTGATGAGACGAGTTGCTGATCCATCCTTGGGCGAGCTCTTCATTGGATTCCTAAAATACTACTCTGAATTTGAGTAAGTAATCCAAGTACAATGTTTTACTTTTTCTTGAGAAACAAAATTCCTGTTATTTTTAGGTTTGCAACTTACGGAATTTCAATCCTTACTGGTAGAAAGGAAGGCAAATACTCAATGACGACTTCTCCTTCTTGGGAATGGAAACATATTTGTATTCAAGGTAATTCGCAAATGCTCCGACTTCGAGTATCAAATAGTCCCGTGAGCTAAAATCAGCATTTGTTTCTTTATAATTCTAGATCCGGTTGACAGAACAAATGTCTCAAGATCAGTCCACATTGAAAGCAGATTTCTACTTATTAAACAAGCTTTTAAAAATTCCTATGAACGACTTTTCAATCAGCAGCGCTTAAGTTCAGTTTTAGTTTAATTGTTTGACTGTTGTCATTAATACTCCTCATACCTTAACTGCTAAAGCAATAAAAGAAATGAATTATATAAAAGAACAGAATGTGAATAGTAATTGAGATTACATAAAGTTATACCATTCTAATATTACGTTATTTGATTTAAGGTTTAATTGTCATTGTAAAGGCATTGACCGTTTACTCAACTTTAATGCATCCAACATGTATGGATAAAAAATCCATCCTTAGACTATCAAATAATTTATAGATAAAAATTAATTGTTTTTATCAACATTTACTTTTAATTCATTTCCCGTGTGTTGTTCTCCTTTAAAACTTGGGAGAAAAATAAATGACTGCATTCTCCTTGCATTTACAACTTTGTAATTCAGAATCTGTTAAAAGAATCCATTTCAGATAAGTTTCTGAAGCACAATTTCTTCAGAGAGTTTTGAATATGAACTGGTTTTATTTTAGAAATAATATTAATCAGCAACTTTCAGAATCTTTTAAAATAATCAATTTCAGATAAGTTTCTGATGCACAAATTCTTCAGAGAGTTTTGTATATGAACTGGTTTTATTTTAGAAATTATCAATCAACAACTTTCAGAATCTTTAAAAATAATCCATTTCAGATAAGTTTCTGAAGCACAAATTCTTCAGAGAGTTTTGTATATGAACTACTTTTATTTTAGAAATATCAATCAGCTCTCACTGAATCTGTTAAAAGAATCCATTTGAAAAATGTTTCAGATGCACAAATTCTTCAGAGAGTTTTGTATATGTACTGTCTTTATTTTAGAAATAATATCAATTGCGAAGTGCACTGATGAGTTTGAAATACAGTACAAGTTGTTCAAATATCCATAATACGACTAGACTCCTAAAATTGAATCAGCTTTTGACAACAAGAATGTGTCGTAAGGATATCTGATTGGATGAATTGTTTAAAGCGTACAAAATGAAAAAGGGAATATTTTCTAGTAATTATTTATTGGAAGTTGATAATACCCCAGTAAAGCAATTAAAATTGCGATAAATATTTTCACTGCTTTTATAACATTTGCTGAGCGTTGCTGTATTTTACAGGATAAAGAAGTATTAGAATTGTATTTAAGCATTGTTGATAGGTAGAAACAGTGGCCCCTGGGTCAACAACTTTTCGGATTTGGGCAAATTTTCGGACAACGGATAACGGAAATTCATCTTGAGAACAACAATTATTTTGTTTGCAAAGAAATCAAAAGGAATTATAATTTAATTTAGAATTATTTGCAAAGACGGACTATAAGCTTTAGATGGATTTTGGAAAGTAAATGATCCAAATGCAAATTCCAGCCAAGTTGAAGAGGCAAAAGAAACAACGGTCCAGAAGAGCAGCCCAGTGTTCATAGAAGTTGTTAGCAGATTTGTTTCCAGCAGCCACTTGTTCAAACCGGCTATTGTCGCAATTCTATAGCGATTAAAAATTAAACAATCAGCATTTCTGGAAGGGATGACAAAGATGTATATTACTTTATTGGGCAAGGAGAATCGGCAATGATAGAGCCATACTACTAAAATATTTCCAGCAAATGTGAGCAAACTGAAGGTTCCAAATAATAGAAAGTACAATACTAAAAAATTACATAAAAACTTTTTGTAGTAAAATAATGGAATATAATAATAATAACAAGTACCCATTGGATTGCTGCTTTCATAGTCTGAAGATTTGAACACATTCGGAAATTGACTTCGCAAACGCAAAAGTGGGATCATGGAATTCAGAAAATGAAGAATATCTAAACATGGACGCCATTAAAATATTGCTCTATTTCTAAAATATGGGAAATATTTATTTGTTATTTACTTAATGCAACTTTGTACCTCGAAGATGGCGGGATGAGCGTACTGAAGAAAAGCGTACATAACATCAAGATAGCTGATGCTTTCGCCTCCAATAAAATCCACCAACCTCTGCGTCTGACGTGAATATTGAACGTAACGTCCACAAATGGATACGAGCAACTCCCATAATAATTCGCAGTGCGACGACCTCGAAATTCTTAAAAAAATTATAAATTAGAAGCCTAATTAATTTTACAGAAGTACTTTTACCGATCAATTCCCAGACAGTATTTTTATTTTGGATGAAGGATGACATGTCAGCGGCCTCATCTCCATCCTTCAGTTGCAAATCCAACTACATTAAATAGGAAAATGTTATCGTCTTTGTGAGTTTTAATTTACTAGTGAATTATTATTTACTTACTTCTCCACCGTTATACACCCATTCCCCGAATTTGATGTCGCTAAAAATGAACGTAGCTTCTCAATGCTAAGTTGTGTAAGTAAACTGTTTATGTTGTTTTATGACCTTATAATAATTTTACAGGCCGCATTCCCCGAAGGTAATGCGGAAAAGATGCTTAGTGGAGATTCGGATGGGCCATTAAATTGCTTCTGATGATGGTTCATATTTAGCTGGAGTTGTCATTGCGAGAGAAGGGTACCAATATAATTTTAATATTTCTCTGCTAGATTCTACAAAAAGGATATTTGAAACTTAGATATGGAGTAGCTGGTAAACCAGGAGTTTATTCTAAAGTCAGTTATTTCATTACTTGGATTCAACAGAAAATGATTAAGGAATCCATTAAGGGTAATAATACTACTTGATGTTCGACATCTTTGTTAATAGTTATTAGCACAATAATGAAATTACACTAAACATACTGTTGCAATAAGCACCACCAGTACTCACACCTAACAATCAACAGCACCGATAGGAAACCATTTTTGTTAAATTAGATGAGGATAACGTTAAAAACAATACTTAATTCCTTTGTCAAAATCAATTTTCCAGAAAATCCAATATACATATTAGATTTTTTTTTCTGTTGCAACTATTATTTATTTCCTGAGAATATTAGGACATTTAACTTTAAATTCCTTTAGTCCTACGTCATTTTAACTGGTCTTAAATTCTGGATGCTTGTCTGCCCTGTTAAAATATAAAAGTATAAATAAATATTTTCAAAATATTTCATAATTAAAAAAAATGCAATCTTAAATGTATAAATGGTTAATTATACCCTGGGAAATGAGTGAATGTCATTCCGTTTAAACCTTTATCCAAACCTTCAAGTCTTTTCGTTTCATCCATTGTGAGCTCAAAATCAAAAATCTACAGATTGTTTTTTCAAATTAAGAAGAAATCGATAACTTAAGCTTGTTATATAAATAAATTACTTTTGTATTATCTTGAATCCTTGCAGGATTTACACTTTTTGGAATGACAACTATTTCTTGTTGGGTTAGAAAACGAAGGAGAACCTGACTTACGGATTTGCAATGGTTTTTTGCAATCTCCATAACAACAGGGTCTTCCAATACACCAGGATCATTAAAAGTCCTACAAATATTAGCCATTTTTAGCTAATTTACAAAAAAATATTCATTTTTATTACATTCCCCTCTTTTCATAAAGTGTCTTCCTTCCTGGACTTCCAAACGGAGCATAGGCATTGCTGCCCATCCCATATCTTTGGAAGGTCATTGCTCATGTCATATTCCATGTTTCCTTTGTCATCTGTAGGGATTATGGTTTCATCATTTACGTATTTGTATCCAATTGGACTATGAATCAAATACAGATCAACGTAATCAAGTCCAAGACACGTCAAAGATAGTTTAATGAAATGCTCCACACGACTTTCATCCATTGCAATTGGGGGAAGCTGCCAGAAAAATTGCTTTTCATAATTAATAATTGAAAGTAAAATATTAACTTACTTTCGTAGTGATGAATAATTCTTCACGTTTAACTTTTCCACTTGATATCCATTCATTTATAATTTTTCCTAACTGTTTTTCATTTTGATATAAATAAGCAGTATCAAAATGTCGGTATCCCGCATCAAGAGCAGCATTCATAGCAGTCTCTAATTCCTCTGGATTCTCAGCCTAAAAATGAATTTATATGACTGATTGGAAATTTAAATTAATTCAAAATTTGTTTAAAAAAACTTACCATCCAAGTACCCAATCCAAGGATAGGCATTTTCTGTCCATTAAAAAATTCAACAAAATCTTTCATTTTGGAATTATTAGTTATTACAAACATGCACCAAAAAAATGCAAGAAGCGGACGAATTACTGTTTTGTGTTTGCTCTTGGAATTGCCAAAACTGAAGTGGGGGAGTTAATTTTTATCTTTTGAGTTCTTTGGTGAAAGATTTTGACCTCAAATTAAAGAGATAAAAAAGCCCACTTATAACAGGTAAATTTTATTTCGTGCTTAATTTTAATTTCAATTAATTTGTTATTTTATTCAATTTGAGTTAAATAATTTATAGTAATAACTTATTATAATTGTTTGTGTAGTTTTACATACCAGAAGTTACTACATAGTTTATTAGGATAGTTTTAACTTATGTCATATGCTAGTAATTAAATTCTGGTTACATGTTTTGTCAAAAGAATATCTTAAACAATAGCTTTATATCCAGAACTAAGCGTTTAAACAATTTTTTTTACTTCCAAATTGTATTTTAGTATAATTTTCTGTAACTTTTGTAATTAATATGAAAACAAAAAGTAATTAATTCAGTAAATACGCTATTTCCTAGTAAATCCTTAAAAAAATAGTTTATCAACTTTAGTTGTTTTGATAAGCACACACCCTTGCTTTTATGTTCTGAGTAAGTTTAAAGAATAATGAAAACAGAAACAAGAAAGTCAAACTATACTTATAAATGTTTTTAGTTTTTTATTCAATCACGAATGTAATTCATTCAAATTTTTTATGTTTGCAAAGTATTGATCAATATACGCTTAATTTTCATATCATATGATTTTTTTTCAATTTTTTATTTGTATTGAAACAAAGTTGACTTCAGTATGTGACCTCGGGACTATATATAATTAAGGTTGTTTTAGTTGCTTTCAAATGACTTTTCAAGACTAACTAAGCTTGTAACCCTATGCCGTTATATGCATATTATATCCCATTTCACACTATCGTATTAACAAGAAAAGAAAATATAACACAATTTCCAATTAACCAAGCATCTACTCTAAAACCAATAATAAGAGCAGTGTTTCTTTTTCTAATGTTATTTTTGATTATAACAATAGTTATCCAGAGTTATACACAATGGTGTACAACGATAGCTTTAAATATAGCTTGATAGATGTAGCTTTAAATATAGCTGATAGATGTAGCTTTAAATATAGCAATGCCTGTGATTCTGTTTCATAGCCTATAATCGCAATGGCTTTTGTTGAATCAAAAGTATCGTCAATGATATTCTTCAACCACGTATGTATGAAGAAGATCATAAATTTATGCATAGAATGATTAGCGTTTTATTAATTTTATTAGATGCAACGATTTCCAATTGGTCCAACGATGAGGAGAAATTCCTAAGACGACTCGTACTTTGTAAATACCGTACATGGATCATACCAGCTTGGTGGCTTTTTCACATTTGAGTGCATTATTTTTAGTTATGACAGAAGGGCCCGTTTATAAGCTTTACATGGATTGTATCAGATACATGTTGCCGGTCATTGGTTAATTCAGAACACGTTAATTATTAATACGGTAAAAGGACAATATATCTTGAATATTTTACAAGTCAATTATTTGGTAAAAAGATTAATTTTATTTATTCAAATCATTTTGGATATCCTGGATATTTTAAATATTTTACAAGTCCAATACTTGGTAAAAAAGATTAATTTTATTCAATTGAATTATTTTTAGATAATTTAAATAAACCCACTTCGTTGATTCGAGTTCATCTAATCATCCAATTCTTCTTTGTTGTTCTCCATCAACTCGGTTCACAACTAAAACTAATTAAAAGTTTAATTTAAAAAGAAATTCCGTATTAATATAACAACACGAGTAAACTATTATTTAGACGAATTTGTACTTGAAAATGAATTAATATTACTTAAGGATTAATTTGCATAATAATAAATAATAATAAAATAGCAATTCTTACTTTTTGCAAGGTTATCTAATCGATCACCCATGCTTCTGTGTGCAGATTTAAATTTTTCTATTATTTCTTTCATCTTGATGATGAAAGAAATGATGATTTTCATCTTGTAAGCTATAGAAGCAAAATAAGATATTCAAGTGTAAACTGTTAGTACGACTGAGAAAAAGAAAAGACAAACTCGGTTTACAACCAAAAGTAATTAAAAATTTAATTTTATAAAAGAAAGTATGATTTGATTTATTACCATTTGTAGTTAATTCAGAGCCACTTCGTCGATTCGAGTTCATCTCATTCTCATCATCCGATTCTTTCTGTTGTTCTCCATCAACTAGGTTTACAACTAAAAGTAATTAAAAGTTTAATTTAAAAAGAAATTCCGTATTAATATTCTAATACGAGTAAAATATTATTTAGAATAATTAATACTTAAAAATGAATTAATATTAAATAAGGATTAATTTGTATAAATAATAAAATAGCAATTCTTACTTTTTCCAAGGTTATATTTATCTAATAGATCACCCATGCTTATGTTATCTGATTCAAAGTGTTCTATTAGTTCATTGATGATTTTCATCTTGTAAGAAATTTCTAGAAGCAAAATAAGATATTAAAGTCCAATCTGTTATTATGACTAAGAAAATGAAAAGACAAACTCGGTTTACAACTAAAAGTAATTAAAAAATTTGATTTTTACAAATAAAGTTATGATTTGATATCTTACCATTTGTAGTTAATCCAGAGCCATTTCGTTGATTCGAGTTCATCTCATTCTCATCATCCGATTCTTTCTGTTGTAGTTGTTCTCCATCAACTTGGTTGACAACTAAAACCAATTAAAAGTTTAATTTAAAAACAAATTCCGTATTAATATTCTAATACGAGTAAAATATTATTTCGAATAATTTGTACTTTAAAATGAATTAATATTACTTAAGGATTAATTTGTATAATAATAAAATAGTAATTCTTACTTTTTACAAGGTTTTCTAATACTTCACCCAAGCTTCTGTGATCTGATTTAAGTTGTTCTAATTCTTTGATGGTTTCCATCTTGTAAGAAATTTTTAGAAGCAAAATAAGATATTAAAGTCTAAACTGTTATTACGATACGACTGAGAAAAAGAAAAGACAAACTGCACTTATAAGTAAAATAAGAGGTTAGAGAAACAAAGAAAAATTAACCCCTCCCCACTTATCTCAGTTCTATTTTATCTTTTCTTGGAAGACAAAATAAAACTAAAACAAAGGTCAATTTTGTATGAGATTTATGAATCCCAACTAAATTAACAACCACCCATATTGTTCCCCATTCATTAGTTCATGGTATTTTTATCCTTTTATTTTTAACTAAGAGGAAAACATACAGAAGTATTCTTAATTTTTTATTAACTTTGTAATAAGTCTATCCTAAATTGAAAAAGAAAGAATGAACAAAATGTTTGTTTATTTAACTGAAAAAATACATTAATCATTTCTACGTTCTGAACTCACAGATAGCATTGCTGCTGTACTGTATGATTTAAGTATGCATGGGAAGAGTGATTGGTGGAATTATGAGAAAGTTACACGGATCAAAATACTGGACCACTTGCATTTTCATAACGATGAGTCTGCCCTTGCTATCCTCTTTGAAAATACACTTATATTTTTGAAAGCTAAAAGCCACGATATGACTTTAATTTTGACTCATTCAAAATTAAAAGAGAAAATTTTATAAGCAAACTTAAAATTAACAGAAATCAAATAATTATTCCAATTGAATTTACACTTGTAGAATTCAGTGCTAATTGTAGAAAACGAATTTTAAATTCAATAATTGAATTTATATAAGCTAGGGAATTAATTTTACTATGGAAAACTGGTAAATACATCAGTTACTGTCAACTTTAAAGACTTAAGTGTGTATACCAGTGACTACAGTGCTGTTCAATGCAAATATATTTGTGAAACATCGGTGAGTTTAGAGATTTTTAAGATTTAAAATAAAGATTTTTAATATTTTAAATTATACTTTTATTTTAATAGAAATTTCTTGCTCACCATCAGGGGTCATTAATTGTTACGCAGGAGGATTTACTCCAAGCTATTTCTCAAGAAACACCATAAAAAAGGATTTAGTTAACTATTTATTTATAATAATTTTCAACCCTTTATTTAAATATTTATTCGAAAATTCTTTACAAGACGGAATTATTTTCTTTATAACTATTTTTTATAATCTGCAAGTTTGTAATATTAAGCTACAATTTTAAATAGGGCGAAGCCATGATTAATTGCAGGGTACGGCTTGTTTGCTAAACGTACTAGTTATTTTATTGAGTATAAATTTGATAATTATGAAAATAATTAATTAATTAATAATTAGTTGACATAAGCCATCAAATTATAACGACGCATATGTTCGGGAAATCCATTTGCTTAGAATATTGTCAGTTAAATCGACTCTTTGAAAAATATAAATAAAAAAACTTCAGAGGCTTTCTCGAATTCAATTCCATGCAAATTGTTTACAATGAAAAAATTATTTGGAAGGTTTTTCAATGTTTTAAAACCTTTGAGTTTTTTCTGGACAACCTTGTAAGCGATTTAGTTTATTGTGGTCAAAGAACCTTGAAAAAGCAACATTAGTTAAATTATTTTCCTTTAGTTCATGCATTATCCTTTTCCTGGAACTCTTCCAAGCTAATGTCTAATTGGTTAAGGTACTTTTTCCTATTTATTTACCTTGATCCACCTGGAATCAAGGATATTTTCATTACTTTATTCCTGGAGTTAAATATTTAGCTCCACTGTGTCATGTTTGTTGGAACGAATAGCATTCCATCATTTTCTTGTGATCATTCCATCCCATTATTTTCAACGGGCTTCCCAACAAATATTTACCAACTATTATACAGTTGTACCTTTGTTTACTTTAGGAATAATATATAGCAATTAGATTATAAAAAGCCGTAATATAGATATTATTTCAGCATTCTTGAAGATGGATTTTACACATACAATCAGGCTTATATTACTTCAACCTGCATTATTTGGTATGACTCCAATCGTATACGATACGAATGATTCCAAGTTCATTATAACGAAATCAAAGACACATTTAATTTATTACTACTTAAGATTAGCTAATTTAATTCTTTGGAATGTGTATAAAGTTATTGGACTGATATTATGAATTTTTGCTTGTTGGTGAATTTAATATTAAAGAGATTTCTAACGTTCTTA
>JAQGCN010001374.1:0-10033 GCA_034699725.1 Friesea truncata | reverse complement strand
ATTTTTTGGTGCCTGTTTGAAATAACTTATAATTCCAAAATGAAAGATTTTGTTGAATTTTGTAATGGAAGGAAAATGCCTATCCTTGGATTGGGTACTTGGAGGCTGGTATAAGTTTTTTAAACTAATTTTTAAATAATTTAACTTTCTAATCAATCATATCAATTCAATTTTAGGATGAGAATCCAGAGGAACTGGAGACTGCAATGAATGCTGCCCTTGATGCGGGATACCGGCATTTTGATACTGCTTATTACTTTGAAAATGAAAAACAGTTAGGAAAAATTATAAATGGATGGATATCTAGTGGAAAAGTTAAACGTGAAGAATTATTCATCACTACTAAAGTAACGATAGTTAAGGTGTTACTTTCTGTTAATTATAAGAAGCAATTTTTTCTTGCAGCTTCCTCTAACTGCAATGGATGAGAGTCGTGTGGAGCATTTTATTAAACTCTCCTTGAAATCTCTTGGACTTGATTACGTTGATCTGTATTTGATTCATGGCCCTATTGGATTCAAATACGTAAATGATGAAACCGTCGTCCCTACAGATGACAAGGGAAATGTGGAATTTGACATGAGTACTGACCATTTAAAGATTTGGGCAGCAATGGAGAAACAAGTAGAAGCAGGACGAGCAAAATCAATTGGGTTATCTAACTTCTGGCCATCGCAAATTGAAAAAATTATGAAAGTGGCTAAAATTAAACCGGTTAATTTACAATCGGAGTGTAATGTCTATTATCAGCAGAAGGAAACAAGAGCAGCCTGTAAGAAATATGGAATTACGTTTTGTGCCTATGCTCCGTTTGGAAGTCCCGGAAGGAAGACACTATATGAAAAGAAGGGGATGTAATAAAAATGAATATATTTTTTGTAAATTAGCTAAAAATGGCTAACATTTGTAGGACTTTTAATTATTCTGGTTTATTGGAAAACTCTGTTGTTAAGGACATTGCAAAAAGTCATGCCAAATCCGTAAGTCAGGTTCTTCTTCGTTTCCTAACCCAACAAGGAGTAGTTGTCATCCCAAAAAGTGTAAATCCTACAAGGATTCAAGATAATGCAAAAGTAAATTCAATTTTACAACAAACTTAGGCTGCCAATTTTTTCTAAATCTTAATTATTTTTCTGTAGATTTTTGATTTTGAACTCACCACGGATGAAATGAAAAGGCTTGAAGGATTGGATAAAGGTTTAAATGGAAGGTCATTCATGGGATCCGTTGGGTATAATTAAACTATTTATATCTTTAACATTGCATTTTTGTCATAAAATATTTTGAAAATATTAATTTATACTTTTATAATTTAACAGGGCCGACAAGCATCCAGAATGGAAGACCAGTTAAAAATGGCCAAATGATTAATGAATTTAAAGTTAAATGTAATAAATAATATTCCCAAGAAATAAATATACAACAGAAAAAAATTTATAATGGATTTGCGGGAAAATTGATTTCGAGAAAGAAATCCATTGCAGTATTCTTTTTTAACGTTATTTAATCGATTTATCAAAAATGGTCACGATGTGGATTGGATCTATTTTATACTTATTGTTTAAATTTTCTTTTCGAATATTTATCCTTTAGTTTCAAATAATTATAATATTGGTTTAATTATTTATAAGCGCTTCCTAAACTGGAGAAGGATAACAGCATTATTAGGAATTCGTGTATTATATTTAAAATGACTTATCAGAAATTATATCTTTTTGTTTAGTATTGGATTTTTAGCACTTTTAGTTTTATCATTATGCATGATGTAAATACCTCCTAAATTTCTGATTCCATTCAGAAAAATACAATAGGCAAGGCGCAACTCACCAGAGGGCGTCTCAAAATTACATACTAGCGCCTTTCCTAGCGGAGAAAAAAGTGAACTAGAGGGGAGAGTTAATTTTGAGTCTGTGAATCTACTGCTGCATATTTTAAACTTAATTCTATTAATTTTTCTAAGATTAATTTGAAAGTAGTTCTTTTAAACATCATGACCGAGGTCAAAATAAGGAAAGGATTTTCTCAAATTGTCACAGACAACTTTTTTAGAGATTCTGTATGGAAAAAAGGAATTTTGCTAGCAAAATCACACCATGTACGTGATATTGTAGAAACAAGGAAGATTGGTATTTCTTTGATAAACTTTAGTGGATATTGCCTTCAAGTATCTGTAAACTCCAAGGAGTATAAAATAAACATAGAGGTAATCAAATAAATGTTTTTATAAGAAATTATGCTTGATCAATTAATGTGAGAATTATATTATACTTTTAGGTACATAAAGATGAACTTACAATTAAATCTGCCCACTGTACTTGTAAAGCTGGGATACTAGGACAATGCAAACACGTTGCTGCTTTAATTTACACTTCAAACAATGAATCGAGTAGCTCAAGGACATCTTTGCCACAAAAATGGGGAAAACCTAAAAAACTGGACTATAAATCAGGAACAACAATTTCTAAAATGCTCAACTTAAAAACTCCAACAGAAGAAGATGATGAAGTCCCTGTATCTTTTGCTCTGCAGTATCTCCAGGGACAAAAATCCCCGTTCACAAGTATACTTGCTGCAGAATTTAGAGACAAGGATGAAATTGTCATCCACGATCTACTTCAGGAAATGATAACAAAGGCTTGTGAAGTAGAAATCAGGAATTGTGTTTCGCAGATGCTTCTATCTCTTTCCAATGACTCAGCTGAACCAGTCCCAGAAAGATTTCGAAATGTTTTTGATAAATTTGTCAATATTTCTGTAGAAGAGATTCTAAATCTGTCTGTGGAAACAATAGGACAAGGATCCAATGACAAATGGCACAAAATCAAAGCATATCGTTTATCAAGCTCAACTTCACACTCTGTTTTTAGAAGAAAGGGAAAGTTTCAAGATCTAGCGAAACAGCTAATTGACAAAAAGAATATAAGTCATCCCAACTTAACGAATGGCTTAACGCAAGAACCAAGAAATCTTTTCATCAGAAGCTCTGGACTCAGAGTACTCGAAGTTGGAGTCATAATTTCTCCCCGACATAAATGGCTTTGTGCAAGCCCTGATGGGATAGTGTTGGAAAACGACAATACTTATAGCCTACTTGAAATCAAATGTCCATCATCCTGTAAATACAAACCAATTTTTAACATTGAGACTAACAAATTCAATCTTGGATATTTAATCATGAAAAATGGAATTCCAACACTTAAGCGGACCCATTCCTACTACACTCAAGTACAAGTGGCCGTGTATGTGACTGGAATTCAACGATGTCATTTCTATGTTTATTCCAAAAAAAATCAACTACATATTATAGTAGACAAGGACGATGAATTCATGAGCCAAGTTGTTCCAGTGCTTCAAAAATTTTATTTTAGATTCTTTTTACCTCATATTGAATTTATTGTTTAATAATATTCGACTGTAAATTAGCAAGTATTGAACACAAATGAATAATATTGTCAATGTCTGGTAATAAGTCCATGGGTATTTTTGTATTCAGAATATTATAGATTTTGATTCTTTGAATTATTCGCTCTACATGAATACGAACGCAAGCTATTTTATAAGTTTCTTCCATTGAACTTGCTGAAAATTGAGGCTCATCGCTGTTAGCGAATGGTGGCATTACTAATTCAACACTTTTAGCTTAACAATTTGTTTCAATCGTAGGAAATCCTTTATCTGCCATTACAAGGTCACCAGCTTCTAACAAATCCAAAAACCCAGAATCTGTTGTTATGTAGGCATCTGATGATCTTCCAGCATATGCTTTTGAAATAAAGCTTATGAATCCAGATGGGGTCATCCCCACTAAAAACTTTACAGTATGAGCACTCTTGTAGGATGAGTACATTAGGACTTGCTGATTAACTGGTGATGGGGTTTCAGTTCTAACTTCAGTGCAATCAATAATTACACGGCATTTTTTATAAGATTGAAGAAAGCAATTTGGAAGTGTTGCTTGAACTGCTTGTTTTGTAGGCCAGAATATCCATTTTCTTGTTTTACTGCATAATATTTTTAAAATAGATGAAAATATTCTTTGAGCTATACTGCGATGGATCCCAAACAAACAAGCGATTGCTGTAAATGAAATTCCCAGCTTCAGTTTCATTAAACAAATAAGTAGTTTATCTTCTGCGGATATTTCATTTTGTCTTGCGCTGGTTTCAGGAATTAATTGCAGAAGTAAACCATAAACATTCTGAGTTACTGAAGTAAGATCATGCAGTACAACAGGGTCGGTGCGAATACTTTTATATCCACTAAATAGAAGTGTCCTTGTATTTTCTCCTACTGCTACAGATTTTGAAATTAACGATTCAGTGATTGTACCAACTTCATTCACTCGTTTGTGCTCAACTTGAGTCTCAGATTCTCGATTGATAGTCGAACTAATAAACATCCTGAGTTCTCCAAATTTTTCGGAAGTTGGATCAGTTTGACATTTTGCATCCTGAAATGAAAGTTACACATAAGAATTTTGAAATTAAGTTATTAAGCTCCAGTTACCTTAAATAATTCTGGAACTATAGCATCTTGAATTTCAATTGGAGCAACAGAATTATTTTCAACCTGACGACGAGACATGAACCTACAGTAAAAAAAACTAATTTAAAATATATCAATTAGTGGATTTTATGCATTCTTATTTACCGTTTATGCCTTGAACCCGAATTAGTATCAACGATGTTTGATGAATGAAGTGTAGGATTAAAGCTGGGATTTAAAGGATGGTTGCTTCGATTGTTTCCAATAAAGTGACGACTACAAATGCGGGATGAAATCGTGGGTTGCCATTTTGTCCCGTCTTTGCTAAATAATATTAACATTTAACATTAGATATTGATTTTAATTTAGCTTTTCACTCATCATCTTACTTTATTCTTTTGCAAAAATTGGTCCATGTTTCCTTCCGTTGTGTTTCCCAATTTCTGTTAGGAAATGAATAAAATATCACTTTCGGAGTTAAATTTTTGCATTTTTGTGGAGTATTTGAGCAGCCAAACACTGCACAGTATGTTTTAGATGGCATTTATAATTTACAAAACCTCTAATTAGAACTTAAAAGTAATTAATTTAGTACTGGAGAAGATCAGCTGTGAAATTTAACACCCCCTTCTGGTTCACCAAAATCTCACCAGAGGCCACTCCCTTCACCTCAGCGCCTTGCCTATTGACAAAAATGAAACTTTTCCTTTTGACTGATGGTTAAAAGGGAATAAAAGCTGAAAAAATAAACAGAAAGGGTCAAAAGTCATTTAATTCCAAACTTAAAGCGAAATATGCAGGATGTCATACACGCGACCACTAATGGAATGGTATCGTTTTCCTTTCTGAATAAAGAGAAAGGGAGGAGGGGGTTGAAAAAATAAGAAACTTTTACTTTGGCTTAATGAGAGGGTGCGTTGCGCTCTTTCCAAAAAGAAGGGGGAAAATAATCTAAAACTGAACAATAAAGTTTAAAAATATATTTAATTTCATTCTATTGTTGCTGGAATATGAAAAAAACTTGCATAGTTAAAAATTTTATTTATTTATTTTAGTTTAATATTGTATAAATTTTTATTATACGACAATATTGAAAAAAATTCAAATTAAACTAAAATTTGATAATATATATTTAATGTATTATTTCAGCAAAATGCGATACGATGATAAAGAAAAGAAATTTAATTATTATTTTGAAGAAAATCAAAAAATACGAATGTCTCGTCTACTTTTACACTTTTCTACTATGGTAGACTTTCTACTATGTCAGACATCTCCATAATTGATTCCTAAAAATAATAAATTTATACTTTTAGTACTTTCAACGTCTTATTTAAAGAGATTGAATTGAGGAATAGGTTCACTATTCCGCAATTTATATTGCAAAACAAAATATAAAAAAGCAAGCTATTGTGATTCACCTTTGAAGAGGTTATTTTTTTTCTCCTTTTTAATTCGACAAAAATTATTATGAGGATGACGATTATTACGAAACCGGAGATTGTAAATCCAATAATTTCTTGAACTGAGGCTTGTGTATCGTTCGTTATAAGTTGCAAATCACGCTTGTAAATCGATAAGACATCAGTAAATGTTCCATATGAATTATTTGCTTCCAACTTGAAAATTGTGGCAAAATCTTCATCCGATACATTTTTAATTAATAAATCAGCAGTCCAACTGCACTTCTATATAAGTAAAAACAAATAGTAATAGTATTAATTAAAATATCAGACTGATTTTTTTTAAAATAAGATTTTCAAAAATTTTTTTGTGCACTTACGAGGGTTGGATGTGGAACAAGTCTCCTTGCTGTGTATTTCTTATCAATTGTTGATTGAGATGGAGTTATAGAAACAATTTCGTCGATTTTCCAGAAAACTTTAGGTTTAGGATTGGCTGAAATGTTGACCTGTATTACAACATCTTCACCCATATTTGTGACCAAAATGGGTAATGGCTTTGGTTCTGCTCTTGGTTGATCTGGAAAAAAAATAAAATTAATTTTAGAAGACTTAATTTAATATAATATACTAGCCGAATCCAAATCGGAAACTTGGATTCGACTATCCCGTAGGGCATGCGTGTTAAGCGTAAGAAAAAAATCAAAATCATTTTTCATATTGTTCAGATGATTAATTTAAGATATGCGCTTACAATAAACTGTGATCTTGTGTACTACTTCTCTATGCTCATCTTTGTCCAATGCTGGATGGTCTAACACACAACGAATGACCTTCCCATTGTCTTTCGCTGTGTATTTGTAATCGGCTAAGGTTTGGTAAACCCAACGATTTCCACTTTTGTCTGTTGAATTTTCATATGGCACCAATCCATCAGTAATTGAATCGTTACCTTTAAAAATTCAGCAGAAATTTAAAATTTAGAAGTTATTGTCAATTTATCGTTTAATATATCATCATTATTATGCTTACCAATAAACCATTTGTATTTCGGAGCAGGCTGGCCATTGTAAGAGCCACAAGAGATGTTTAATTTTGCTTTGGGATCAACATCGACAAGACTTTCGATCTTATTGATATTAGGGTCAAACCGGAATCCTTCTGGTGCTTCTGTAGATTTTAAATAAAAATACACGGAGTTAAAGCATAAGTTAAGATTAGACAGATATTCATTTTTAGGGAAATTTTTTGACAGCCATATTGAAGAAGGATTTAGTATACTTTTAACTTCTGACTTTCAACTTTAAATTTTTTGATGACTTACTTAAAACATTCAATCGAACTGTACCCTCGTACTGCGTTGCACTTTCAATAGCAGTTAATGTGCAAGTCCAGTTCCCATTATCTTCTTCCTTCACATTTTTTATTTGTAATCCACACGTTCCTCTTCCAAATCCAGATCCAATGTAACCGTAACCAGCATCATCACTTTTTCCTTGCATACTTCCCTCCCTATCGATGATGATATCTTTTGTTACTATTTTGTTAATATCTGTACGCCTCCAATAGCAAGCGAACAGTGGCAATCCATGAGCTTCACAAGAGAGATTTGCAGATTGACCAATTTTGGATGTTAATTCACGAACTGGAGTATTGGCTTGATCCTGAGAGTTTACGGCAGTAAATCCTAAAAGAAACAAATATTTCAGACGAAACTTCTAAATTTCAGATAAACTCAAATATTAACTCAACTTATACAGCGCCTCTATGACTACTAAAGTTATTTAGTTAAAAACTTAATTTCGCTTTATACAGTACTATTTAACTTTTCTCGATCTCCACATATGCTATGATCGGCTTTAATTAAGATCGGCTGGAAGTAACATTATCATAATTTATAAACTAACTGGATGATTGCTATACTTTCATTTTTTCAAAAAGTGAAAACTTGAAGAAAGTATTTAAGTTTTAAAGTTTAGTTTAGTTACACACCTACTGTTATGAACTTACCAAAAACCATAGCTAATGTTAATGACCGAAATAATCCTTGTCGCTCCATTTCTATTGTAAATTTGTAAATGAAAACAAATTGTTCAGGACTGGTATATATAAAGTTTTTTGGGGAAATTTTCTTAGTTTATTTCAACCAATATAAAAATAATCCCTGTCAACCAGGGGCTCAACAAAGAAGCGAAAGCAACCGTCATCTGTCTGTTGCAATACTTTTTTTTATATGTATGTGAAGTTAGCATTCAATTCTCGGCTTTTTTTTTCCGCCGGGCGGGAAAAAAAAGCCGAAAAACTCTGTTATTTCTGGGTACGCCCGGAGATGGCCAGAAATAGCCGATTCTTCAAGTTTGCTATAAGTGGCCACGCCGGATTTTTTGATCAGTGCACGAAATTAGTATTATCGTCTCGGATTGATTAATTATTGTTTTAAAGTAAAAATACACTAAAACGAACTTTAATTAGATTAAATTCTTAAAGTCTGATTAACTATTAACAACAAATTGTCGTTGTAGCCGCAAAGCAAGTGTAATTGATTAAATTCTTGGTTTCAAGTAAAAATAAGTAAAACTGAAAATTAAACTTTAATTATTGATTGATTTGATTTATTTGACATTTGCCCAATGGGCATAATCAACGGAAAATATTCACAACAAATGGTTGAGTATACTAATTAGTTTTAAAATTTCTTAATACAGTTAGTGAAAAATATGTATACGTTTTTTAATTTTTTGTCATTAGTTAAGTTAGAGGCTATGGTTGTTAAAATATCATTGTTGTTGTTGAGTTCAGGGATAAGAGATTGGCGTAGTGAATTAAAGTGGTTACAATCGTTGACAACATGATACAAGGATAAGTTCTGGTTGCAGAATTTGCAGCGATTTGGTTCTTCATTCCACTTGTACCAGGTTCTCTTGTGGTAAAAAATGTCGTAACCTAATTTAAATTGTAAAATCAGAGTAATTAAATAAGTAGGAAGCCTATTATACAAGTAATCTTTGTCATAGTTTAAGTTAACGATGTTTTTATAGTGGGGAATCGAGCTAGAGTTCATGGCCAACACGAGATCAGAGTCACGAAGTTTCGATTCGATGAGAGACAAAATTTTTCCTTTTGAAGCAATTATTCTTTCTGGAGTCGGGTTTTGCCAAAGATGTTCTACATTGGCTTCTTTGAGTATTGATTGAAGCTGTACGCACCAATTATACTTAGGATCCGGAGAAAGTTTAGATGCCTTCATCAGTGCAATATAAGCCTGTTTAATCAGGCTGTCTTCGTGACTTTGCAGGATTTTGATCCAAGTGCTGATGTATAGAGCGACTATTTCTAGTTTAATGTGCACAAAATTCAGCTCCCTTCTGACGAAGTATCTTGGTGTGTTGAGTGGGAGGTTTGTGTATCTCTTGAGGAATCTCTGTTGGATCGCTTCCAGCATTTCACTATGCTGTAGTGCCCAGATTCCTCCGCTGTAGAGAAAGGACGAAACTGCAAGTGATTTGAAAACTTTTGCAGTCGAGATGAGATCAAACGTTCTGGATCTTCTAGTCCTTGCGAAGATTGCTCCAACTGCCGCAAGACCTTTTTGTTTAGCTTCTGCTGCTTGCGCTGAAAAGAGCCCGTTGCTGCTGAATTTTACTCCAAGGTAAGTATACGAGGAGCCAGATGAAATAATTTTACCTTCCCAGTAAAATTTCTCGTCTTTGTGTTGTCGTCCAGTGGTTCTAAAAACAACTACCTTTGTTTTTGCCAAATTAAGAGAGAGACCTTTTTCTCTGAAGAATGTTGCGGTAAGGTTAAGTTTCATCTGGAGTGTTTCTGGGGATGGAGCAAGGAGAACCATGTCATCGGCATACATAAGCAGGTGAATTAAAGTATTATTTAAGTAGAGCCCAGCCACCCAGTGTTTGGAGATGAGATCGTGAAGACCTTCCATGAAAATGTTGAATATGTTCGGGCTTGCTGGTTCGCCTTGGAGTACACCTTTTTTAATTTTTATGTTTTCTGTCAATCCTTCGCTTGTCATGATTCTGGCATAGGCCCTGCCATACATGTATTTGTATGAGTTGACAATGTACGAAGGGACTCCTGACTTTTCTAGAGCGGACCATAGTTTTCCATGGTTTGGGGAGTCGAACGCT
>JAQGCN010001373.1:0-10038 GCA_034699725.1 Friesea truncata | reverse complement strand
GAGCAAAGTGGGAAATTGTAATGAAGATTCCTTTGAAGCCTTCTATGCAAATTTGCTCAGCTCATTTTCCTAATCTATCAGCAAACATCAAAAGACTTCCTAAAGACTGGATTCCTGAGATCCAAAGTTAGCATCTCATAACAAATATCAAAACTAACTGAAAAAATTATATTCACAATTTAATCTAATTTTAGATGCTGTACAAGGAACTGGAACAAAAGTTGGACGAAATTACAAAGTGTTGCATCAAAAATACAAAAAGCGAAGTCAAATGCAAATAGAAGGAATGAAGAGAAGATTGGAAAGGAAAAACAAGGAACTTACAGTACTTCGAAACAAAATACATTTTAAAGACAGAACAATTGCTTCATTGAAGAAAAGGATTGCCAAAAATGAAGAAAATCATTCAAATTACGAGAAAGCAGTGCTGAAGGTATGAATTATATAATTTATTTATTCAATATTATAACACTTGTGTTTTCTCAAGGCCTTAACACCGACTCAAGTAGATGTTTTAAGAACTGGAAAAACAAGAACTTGGTGGCCTGATAAAGATATTTGGCGTGGATTAATCTTGTGGAGCAAATGCAAGTCAGCATATGAAGTCGTGAGAAGCCAATGGAATATCCCTTTACCATCATCTACTACTTTATATGAATGGGCCCATGGACTTGTTACAAGACCTGGAATCCAAGAATACCTTCTGGTAATGATGCAATCCAAGCTGGAAAGTTATAGCGATTTTGACAAGTAATTCCTTTTTAAATTAAATTATTTCAATATTATCACATTATATAAATATAATTAGGTACTGCTGCATCGTTTTCGATGAAATGAACATAGATCCATCGTACTGTTACGATATATCTACAGATCAAGTAATGGGAAAACATAAACACGTCATTGTATTTTTCGTTAGAGGTCTCTTCTGCAACTGGAAGATCCCGTTTTGTTATGGATTCGATGTCACATTGGGAGTCTCACTAATTGAAAAACTTCTGAAGGCGTTGGATAATGTAGGACTTATTCCAGTATCACTTACATCAGACAATGCTGGAGGTAACAGAGGCCTCTGGACTAGGCTTGGAGTTAACTACATGAAGCCGTATTTTATTAGTTCAAGCATCGACAAAAAAATCTACTGCTTCTCTGATGTACTCCATAATAACAAACTGCTGCGAAACAATCTTCTTGACTACGGTATTCGTGTGGGAGATGTTGTAGTGGATAAAAAGCTTCTGCAGGATGTTGTCGATGCCGACAAATCGGAGTTAAAAATTTGTCCGAAACTTACGCAAAGCCATTTAGAAGTCAGACAATCGGAGCGGCAAAATGTGAGGATGTCTTTTGAAACATTATCTCATACGGTGGCGTCGACTGTAGCATTTCTCTTTCCATTAAAGAAGAAGGAGGCGGAATTCCTCGAACTGGTCTCTGATGGCTTCGATATTCTCAACTCAAGAATAAAAAATGATCCGAACCCTTTAAAGTGCTCATATGGAATTCACCTTGAAGAACAGCAAAAGAAGTTGGACGAATTTTACAACGTAAGTATTATAGTATAAATATTTTCACTTTCTTAACAATTATTGTATTAATTTTCAACAGGCAATCCTCACAGCTAGAGTAGTCCATCCCAGATTCAAATGCCTTTTCCCATTCCAGAAAGGAATTCTGATGACCATTAATGCAGTAAAGGGTCTTTACCAGGATTTGAAAGAGTCTGTAGGAGCAAAATACTTGTCATTGAACAGAATCAACCAGGACGTCGGTGAGAACGGATTTTGTATGATCAGAAGTTTCGGAAGACTACGAGTCAACCCAAACGCAGTTGAAGTTAGATACCGAATTCGTTCATTGGCTTTGATGTGGTTCTTGTCATTTGGGATGGAAACTTTCGATCACGAGAAGTGCACTAAAATGGTTCAAGAACTTATTGATTCCAAAGTTAATGAAGATGAAACAATTGAGTTTGATGAAGATCAGGCAGTTGAAGTTAGTGAAGATGCGACACTTGAATTTGATGAAGATCAGGCAGATGATCTTGATGAAGATGAGGAAATTGAATTTGATGAAGATGAGGCGGTTGCGGAAGTTGAAGTAAGTTAAACAAATATGTTGTTGAGATTTTTTACCTTTATTTTAAATTTTTACTTCAGGATGCGACCCACAATTACGTCCCAACTCCAAAGAGATGGAAAAGGTCACTTGAAAGCAGATGTGAACAAGCCGGACTTGAATATGTAACTGGATACGCTGTGAGAAAATCACAGTCTGATGATACATCTCTTACGAAAGAAGTAAAGGAAGATGATTATAGGGAAAATAGAAGCTGGTGTCAAGTTGTCTCAAAGGGAAATCTCACAATCCCATCAACCCAACTTATGAACATGGCTGAAATATGGGAAGATCGATTCAATAAGTAAGTCAAAGGTTTTTATGATAACAGCAATATATTTAATGCTTCTTTATTTCTTATAGTTATAACGGAAGGATTGTTAACCAGGAGCCTGGTGGAATTGCTGGACTTGTTCAACTTATATCTGAAGACTTTCCTGAAGTGGACAAGAAGATCATACACCACTTCGTGAGAATAAGAACTTTCATCAGAATTAAGAAATTGAGGAGAGCGAAATTTGAACTTGGATAGGACAGATGTAATTTTAATCATAACTTAATTACTTCAATTAATTTGCCGTTGTCAAAAGCACAAAAGTCGCCTGTACACAGTGCAACATAGCACTGGAGCTTCAACCAAGTCCCAGGCCCATAAATTAAGCGATCGTGGGTACCTGGGCTCAACTCCGGGTGAGTTAAAATCACAATTAGATAAACAGCTGATCGATGGTACTGCAGAGTTTTTTAATAATCGCAGAATCGTCACTCAATGCCTGTGTCACACTCACCGCCCAAATCTGATAAACCGAATTTGAACGCGGCCCACTCTGAGCTGGAAAGAAGGCAATCAATCTCCGAAAACTCGGACTTTCCATCTCCTTCGAACAGGTTAAAAAGAAATCTACCGGAGTCTGACTCTCCACCCTATACTCACCAAAAACCTTATAAAATCTTCAAGACGATGTCGGGAAAAGAAGGAATAGAAGAAATCAAAAAACACATGGATGAAAAATTCGGACAGCTTACCCACATGTTTAAAAACGAGATGAAGGATTTCAAGACATCATTAGATAACACAAAAGAAGAACTCAAATCCTTCAAAACGGATGGATTAGAAAACTCAAAGATGAAGTTAGCAGATCTAATCTGCTGTTCATGGGAATCGAGGAATCAGAAACTAGCTCTTCTGAACTAAAGACCAAGATGGAACACCGCATATTTTTACTTACCAAAACTAAGATCGTGTTGGATGAAGTATTCCGACTTGGCAAACCAGCTGCTGGAAAAAAACGACCAATCAAGGTAAAATTCTACTCTATGCAAGAAAGGAACCTTACTCTACAAGCAGGGAAAGGAGCAACAAAACCTGGGGATAGGCCAACCATTAAAGAAGATTTCTGTATGGAAACCAGTCAACTACGCAGACAACACTGGCTAGAAACTCAAACCAAAAATCCTAATTTAACCCACTCAGCATGACTATATGACAGTAAGAAAAATATGAGCACCCAATGTAAGTCACAAAATATATTATTTCAAAATGTCAACGGAATCCTAAACAAGCAACGAGAATTTTGGGATAACTTTAATGAAATTAATCCCAGTTTTTTCTGTTTTTGCGAGACATGGTGTCACGAGGGATGGAAGATAAACCAAATTAACAGCAGCTACACGTTTCACTTCGTGAGTGCCCTAAAAGCCCAAATTGGACGTCCAAGTGGAGGTATAATTTTTGGATGGAAAACGGAAGAGAATCCTACACTTTATGAAACACATCCAAACTACACAATTATTGAGATGATGAAGCCCAGTCTGTATCTTATCTTCGCATACATCCCACCCACCGCCGGTCATTCCGCTATTCTGTCTCAGCTGTTCCAAAGAATATCTCATCTAATTGACAACAACAAGCAAGTCGTAATCCTAGGCGACCTAAACTGTAGAATAGGTAACTTTGACACGGTGAATGTAACACGGAGTGCAAAAGACCTCACCACTAATGCCAAAGGTAAAGATTTAATTGAACATATTGCTAACTTAGGACTCTTAATAGGTAATGGTAATCTACACGGAGACATCCCCGCAGATTTCACATTTACCTCCCACCTGGGATGCAGTACAATTGATTTACTCCTGTATTCTCCTAACCTACACCAACTCATGACCTCCCTCATAGTCAATCACTCTGACCACTCGGACCACTGCCAAATCATGGTGAAGATTGGCCCAGACATAGCTACTACAACACCAGTAAACTCCGTAATAACTAAGCCAATTCTACGCCTGCCAAAAAATCACCGTGAAATATTCCAACTTAAGCACACGATAGAAACAAAATTAGAAGATGTATGTAAGCAAGGTCTAGATCTTGAATCTATGAATCACGCTTTAATTGACACATTAAAATCCACCGCATCAAACACTAAAAGAAGGGAGACAAAAACATACAATCGCCCCTGGTTCGACAAGAAATGCGCCGCTCTCCACCAAAATAAGCAAAGAGACCTCAGGGCATTCAAGAATAACACCAACCCAACTTTACACAAACAACTAGCAATTAAATACTATGAATCCAAGAAAACTTTTACAGCCGCAGTTACTCAGAAAAAACAAGCAGACTTCCAAGAACTGGAGTCCTCGTTCCAAAACGTGAGGAACCCAAATAGATTCTGGGAATCATGGAAACGCCTTACAAAACATCACAGTCAAAACCGAACACAAGCACCACAGATTGAAATCTCGACGTGGGAAACACACTTCGAAAATGTATTCCATGACAACAATCACACAACACATACAATCACTTCTCCTTCTCAAACCAACCACGACGAAATCCTTGATCAGGAGCTGCACCCCTTCGAAGTCGTCTCAGCAATCAAAAAGCTAAAGAATAGAAAAGCTCCCGGCCCTGACGGCATACCAAATGAATTCTGGAAACTGAGAACCCCTTACCTCATCACCATCATCATGAACATATTCCAGCTATGCCTGAATGGTGGCTCTACCCCTCAAAACTGGTGCAACTCAATTATTCTACCAATATTCAAAAAAGGTACGACCTCAGATCCAGCTAACTACAGACCAATAGCCCTCCTTAATACCATATTGAAGCTCTTCACATCAATCATATCCAACAGAATCAACGTATGGGCTACAACTCATCATAAAATATCCCCGTTCCAAGCGGGTTTCCAAAAACAGAAATGCTGCCTTGATCATATTTTTGTACTGATGTCCATCATACAGAAACAGCTCTCTAAAAAGAAAAAACTGTACGCCTGCTTTTTAGATTTGTCCCAGGCCTTTGATTCACCGCAACACTCCGAACTATGGGACGAACTCCAGAAAATTGGTGTCTCGTCCAGGATAATTAACGTTTTGTCCTTCTTGTACTCACATGCCGCTACCAGGATTAAAATCGGCAATCTCCTATCTAATTTAATCAAAATAGGCAAAGGAGTATTGCAAGGTGACAGCCTTAGTCCCACCCTCTTCAATCTATTCATCAACAGCCTAGCTTCCAGCCTTGAGAAGAACTTAGCATCTGGCATACAAATGCTGAATATCACGATTCACATCCTCCTTTATGCAGATGACATGGTCATCATAGCTCCTACCAAAGAAGCTCTTCAAATTAAGCTAAAAATTGCAAGAAGGGAACTTAACGAGAAAAATCTGAAGATTAATTCCAACAAAACGAAGGTAGTAGTTTTCAGTACTAGCGGTAGGAAAAGCAAAAAGGATATAATAATGTGGGGACAATACCCACTAGAGACAGTGAATCAGTACAAGTATCTGGGTATCATTCTTTCATCAAATGGTACCTTCAAACAACAAGCAAGCGAGGCTACAATCAGAGGTACTGCGGCTGTAGCAGTGATACAGTCCAAGATAAACAAGATTAAAACATTCTACCACAACAGCATTCTCACCATTTACAACTCAATCATTCAGTCCACGGCTTTGTACGGAGCCGGTATTTGGGGTCTGGATCATGGAGAACAAATGGAGAAAGTACAACAATTGTTCTGGAAAAAACTATTCAGACTACCAATAAATACACCCAGATACTTCATCCGTTTGGAAACTGGAAAGTGTCACCTCAGCTACCATATACTGAAGCTCTCTCTGAACTACCTAATCAAGACCTTAAAGTCCCCCGAGAGCTCGTTGACTCTGGAATGCTTACTGGAACTCAAAAAAATTTCCACGACTAGCCCCAATCTTAGACACAATTGGTTCCTCAAATTGAGAGCCCAAATTGATAATTTAGGAATGAATGAAGTTTTTGAAGATTTTACTGCTGAAAATTTTTTACAGAGAGGAGATACTGGACAGACTGAGACAGAAACTGGAGATGGCCGACCTGGAATCATGCAAAAATTCAACAACAATCCCTAACTACAAACACTTCAAAACTACATCCAGCGTCGAATCTTATATTAGTCAACCTCTTCCTAGATACCTCGTGACACTTGTAGCGCAGTTCCGACTTAATTACAACAACATATTCAACAAAGGCAAATGGTTTAACCTTGGTAGTTTCCAGGAACTAAGATGCAATCTATGTGGTGACAACGACTCCTTCAGCCATCTCCTCAATTGTGATGGTCTCAAGAACCTTCGAATAAAACATAACAAGTTCAATGTAGAACAACTGGACGTCAATTTCGATCCATCTCAAATAAATCAATGGAAGGAACTCTACATTTTTATATCAAAATCCTTAGCTCTTAAATTTCAAACTTAAAATACAATTAATTTTAACATAACCTTAAGTCAACACTATTTCAAAATACACCTAAGCAACACTTTAATTTTATCCAAAACTCTGTAATAATATGGGGGATGCGCCGTTGGCACTAATCCGAATAAACCCAATTTGAATGAATTAAGAAATTGAATGAACAAGTCAAGCAGGACAAGGCCAGGAGACGAATGCTACAAAAGACAGCTCAATTGTCTATGCGCCTTTAAATCAACAGCAGAGTGGAATTCAGCGAATCAATTCAGAAATTCAGCAAATTAATTCAGAAATTACTCAAATCAATTCAGAAAATTAGCAAATTAATTCCGAAATACATCAAATCAATTCAGAAATACAGCGAATCGACGCCAGATCCCCAGAATGGTTACTGGGCGAACAAACCGAGCTTTTGGATTGAAAGCAAGATCCCCAGAATGGTTACTGGGCGAAGAAACCGAGCTTTTGGACACCAGATCCCCAGAATGGTTACTGGGCGAACAAACCGAGCTCAAAGTAATGGATGAGGGACTAACTCCTAGCCTCGCCCTACAAATACAGAAGCTCAACTCAAGATGTCATGTAATCATTTTTCTTTTTCTTTTTTACTCATATTCTATCATTTATCGTGTAGCCTCAGCACAAAAACTTGGGGCGGCGCGAAAGCGTCCAGGTGTGCAGCTCACCTGCTGATGATGGCTAAAGCAGGCCGAAACGCTTTCGTTCATTAGATTTATTATTTATTAAAAGTGTAGCTTCGCACTATAACTGTTGGCGGTTCATTTAGCATCATTCTATTCTTATTAATTTTTTTTTTTGTGTTTTGGAAATATAAATGTAGTATTTGGTTATTTGATCTTAATTATTTATTAAAAGTGTAGCCTCTCACTATAACTGTTGGCGGTGCATTTAGCATCATTCTATTCTTATTAATTCTTATTGTTGTATTTTGATATCGAAATGTAATATTTGGTTATTTGACCTTTGACCTGAATTTAATTCATAAACATTTTAGTTAAATATGGTTTTTCACTATTAAATTGTTGTAAGATTTGCATTAGCAAAAGTTGAAACAGCATGAGACGTATATGTGAAACGGCGGCAATATTGTTTATTTTAAATATTATTTAAACTTTTTATTTTAAAATTGAAGTAATTTAACTTTAATTAATAACAATGTATAAAAACGACTTGACGAAGACTGGACACGAAGTTATCTACGGAGTTGGAGCTACAATCGTTCAAAATCTCAGATGGAATCCACTTCAAGGACTCGGAAAATCTGGTCAAGGAATTCAGAATCCCATAAACTTGCAACAACATAATTTTACTTACAAAACCCATACGGGAGCCACAGCCACAGATGAACACCAACCTACCACCAAACAACATAAAAGAATTATTTGTGACAAATGTAGTAGAAAATTTCACACTGATAATGGGTTAATTAAGCATGCATCTTTGTGTGTAGGTAAGGTTTTGTTTACATAGATTTTTTATCAAGTAAACTCGTACATAGAAGAATAGCAATGTTTTTTATTATATTTAGGTGACAAAAGTGGAAGATTGCAGAAAAAAAGACTTAAAAGTAGGCAAATGAAAAAGGTGAAGAAGATGAAACAAAAGGAAGAAATGGATTCCCAAACGCTTCGAGCAGAAATGACTTCCATGGATCAACCAATCACAACACAGCCTTTAGAAGTTGCCACTCCCACTTCGGAGAAAGTTAAGAAACCGAAGAAAGTTTATAAGAAATTAAGCATTGAAGTGAAGACGTATTCTGGAGTTGGGGCTGATGCTTGGAGTTGCGTGAAAAAGCGCAATAAATGCTTTATTTCATACAACGCAGTTCCACCGCCACAAAGTTACTGGAAAATGAATAAGAAACTGGAACCTCTTCGTATTAAAATTCAGAGGAAATGATAATTTATTGAGTATAAACTTCTTACAATACAGTATACATAAACTTATCAAGATTCAATGGAGTTATGAAATAAAAGTGTTAATTTTTTTTCTTCATTCATTTTTAAATCCATTTTTGACAATTTCTAAAAATTAATTGTTAATGGATACGGGTGCCATTTCTCTTAAATCTGAAAAGAGAAATTTTTCCGATTTCAAAAAATAACAGAGTTATCGGACAACCTTATGAAGAAATTGATTCAATTTATTTGTCCCAGCAACCTTGCACGTTGACTGTATTAGGATACTTTTGAGTTTCTAGAGCAAAAAATCCGAATTTCATATATTTTGCACCGCCTTTTCCAGTAATAGCTTCTTCACTTTTATCTGGATCTGGCCAGTGTTGTCCAGTGTAGAATTGAACACAAGGTTGGTTCGTAAAAACTTCCAGTATAATTCGTGTTGCCGAATTCGACACACTAAAATTTCATACAGGAACAATGTATTAATTTGATTGTCAGCGTTAAATTATATTCATGTTTTACAAAAAAGATTTAAAACAATTGATTTGTTAGTGTTAGAATAAAAAAGAATGCATATCTCACCGTGCAGCTAAATTAAGCTCCAATTCAGAGCTGTGACCATTCAGGCAATAATTTGTATTAAAACCATTTGGACCTGATGGAAACGCTTCAAGTAAATCATTCAAAGACTTTTCATTGGTTAAATCCAGGGTGGTTCCAGCAACAGTTTGAATTAAGCCTAAGTTTTAATATAATTTAGCTATTTTTGGAGCAATTGTTTTACTAAACTTTATGTTTAACCATTAGGAATTCCATTTGAATCAGGTACACTGTATTTGTCAGAGTTAATAGTAATTAAATGGTTTACTAAGCGGCGATTCGCTGCTTCATGCCCACTTAAATTAAAGTGACAATGACTAGTCAGATTTACAGGAGTAGCTTTATCAGTCACTCCTTTCATATTTAAAATCAGTTGGTCGTCTTGTGTCAATTCATAAATGACTTTTACTTCCAGCTTTCCGGGGAATCCTTCCTCTCCATCTTGACTGACGTACGTAAATTCAAGTTTTTTTCCGTCTGTTACTTTGCTATCCCAAATTTTCTGCAATTAATCGTATATTGGATTTAATTGTTTTAATAGTTGAATTAAAGCTCTAGAATTACGGTATGAAATCCATGAGAACCTCCATGCAAGCAGTGTCCACGATGATTTTTAGACACATTGTATGCTTTCCCGTCCAACGTAAACGA
>JAQGCN010001372.1:0-10046 GCA_034699725.1 Friesea truncata | reverse complement strand
TTTTTTATGTTTAAGACCCCTCTCCAAATAAAATATATAATTTGTGCAGGTATTTTTAAATTATTGTAGACTTTCATTAAGAAAAAGTCAGTTTAAACATGTAATATACTTTATATTCCCATGACATGATATTTAAACTTCAAAATAATAATAATTTCTTTAATATCTTCACGAATTTACCTTTAATTGAAAAAAAAATTTAAAAACTTTAATTTGATCCTTTTCTAGGGTATTCCAGTTTTTTAATTCCCCTGTTCGCACCTCGTTAGTCAAAATTAGGAAAATTGATCTTGTGGTGTTGTGGTATAGTGGTGTAATTATCACAAATCACGAAATCAATTTAAAATCTACTTAACCCCTTGATTCCAATTTCACAAAAGATTTTTTTATTGATTTTGAAAAAATCTGTGTTAAAGATCCAAACCACAACCTGTTGCTAATAATGATTTTATCTCTTTTATGTACTTGTGTATCAATTGTTTGGACTCCCTCTTATTATATTTAAACCTTAAAAAAAGTTTAGCGTGTAAATGTATATACAAAGTCATGACAAGCCTAGAAAACATACAGGAAATTAAACTTACACGAATTTCACACAAGAGCCAAGTCGAACGACACCCATTAATTACTCTTTTAGTTCTTTTTTTTTTCAATTGTGAAAAGTATTATTAACGACGAAATGTCAAGTGCAAACAGGAAAAATCCGCCCTACTGACTGATTCTCCTCCTCAAAACATTAGAAAAAAAGGAGAGAGTTCTTCGACATCTTCATCCGTTTCCTCGTGTTGTAAATATTTTGAAAGAGTACATTAATCTCTGGACAAAGAATTGTTTTCCTGGAACAAAAGATACACCTCAAGGGAAAATTAAAATAATTTTTTCCAGTTGCGCCCTCAGTAATTTTAGACTTGGAATTAATGTCCCTCTCAGTCAGATTTATTTTGACCCCTTTGATCTCTCTTGATGACTACAAAAAATATGTTTTAAATCTTAAAGCGTGAGCATTTTACGGAGACAATAGATATGCACCACCCTATCTTTCTTAACCTCTCCTACCCTTTTGTCACCGATTCACGTCAGGTGAAACGAATGTAGTGTAATTTCTCACGTTAAGAGTTACAAGTTCACACATTTTCTGCCATCATGATACTATTCTTTTGGACAAAAAAAAATCATTTTCATAGTATATACAATTCTATACCAAAGATTAAAAACTGAAATGATCTTCATGAACAATTAATCATGTTTATCATATTTACATTTCAACAGTTTAATTATAAGTTTTACATTCGATATGATTTAAATAGAAAATTATCTTCCAATAAGATTGTAAAGATGGATGACAGAGAGAGTAGGTTAATGGATTTTTAATTTGGATCTGAGAAATTAAACTAGCAAGGGGGTTCATTTTCTTTTTAAATTAGATACAAGCATTTAATTCTCTTCCTCTTTCTTCTTGCAAATGACGAAAGTTTTATTTCGGGACAAACGGGGATGTTGGTGTCTGTAGCGGTATTCTTCATTAACTCCTATTTATAATGAGATTCATAGGTAGAATCTTTTTATAAATTTTTGAGTTTATTCCCACCATTGTCTACCATTTGAAAGAAAGTTTATTTCATTCTTAAATTATATTATACGAATTTAAAGACCGATATGAACAGAAAACAGGAGGAATGATCTCATCTCCCTTTTAATCGAGACAAAGATAAATTCAAACTACTTAAAAATATTTCCCGTACAAAAACACAAAACCTCAATTTTCTCACGATCAATCACGATCTTTACAATTCTTTAGTCCCAATTATCGGAGAAAACTGGTACAAAATAGTCATCTTCCGCTGAAATATTCCCATGCTATCTTCGGTTTTGGTCACCACCAATACATTCCAATTTGGAATACAAGACATTGCAGCGTTCATCTCTTTAAACTGGTTGTCCATGGTTTAACGAAAATATTTAGACGTATTTGTCAGAGATAAAGTTCCTAAAGAACACGTAATGGTACATGTTTGAAAGAAAATTTTAAACATAAACTTTCCACTACGGGAATTAAACTATGTGAAGCTTTGATATTGAGTAAAATAGTAAATTTTTTACTAAAAATATTTTTAATCATCCTTAATCGTTTATTGAATGTATCTATACATTCATCTTGTTTTCCAAGAATTCTTTCTTATGAATCGTGTTTCCTTTACGTGGAATTTTGTATGTCGTGATATAATTAAAGGATTTCTGCTGAAAGGCTTTATATGTTAACTGTTTGAGGGGGTACATGTACATGGGGAGTCTGCTTCTGTTCTCTGAAATTTGGAGTAACAAGGAAAGGTAGGTGCATATAAGGGATTTTTCTGGTAAGATGAGCCTTGTTATAGGAAAAGATGCTTGATACTTCTTAAATTTATTTCCCAAAGTTAGGAGGAGGGTCTTTCTCTGAGTGTCTCTTAGGATTTAAAGTCATTGTTGAAAAATCAAGAAGTTATTTCTGTCGGAAGTACGTTTGAGTATAGTCGCATTTCTGGATCCTTTTTAAAGATTTTGGAATCGAAGAGGAAGGATAGAAATTGAATAAAAGACGACGGAAGTGTCAGGGGAGGAGGCCTCAAACTCTATTTTAGGATTATCTTCTGCTCGGAACATTAAGGCTCTACACCAAAAACTTCATCTTGTCATTACTCCCGTCTTTTTCACCCCGCCGCGGTCGTAGCTACAAGAAACTCCGCTCCGGTGTAATTATTTCTCCAGTCTTTTAGTTGCTCTCCGGAAATTCAAGGGTAAAGAGGAAAATCAGGACCAAATTTACAACAGTTTATACATTTTTACATTAAACTAATTCAAACGATGGCTACATACGCCGCATACCGTCATATTGAACTAGACAACGTTGGATGTGGCAAGAGAAGGTACGTTTTCATTACATCCCTCTTAAATTAGAACTTGCTTTACATTATTTGAGCATAGCATATCGCATTTCTATCGGTTCAATGACCAATCCATTAATTTATTGTTTAGAAATTTAGTAAATTTTTTGAATTATTATCTATTGTAAATCACTGGCTTATACGTTTGTATGGATTTTCTTCTGGAAGTTCATGGGATTAACGAGGGGTGGATGCTTGTATTGCTATTTTACAAGAATGAATAATAATAATTATAGTGTTCGTGATTGAGAAGAACATGATCTCCCGAGATAAGATCTTTAGGATCACATTCATTTAAAAATCAACTGGAATAATAGGATTGATGCTAGACAGACTCATTTCATCCAAAAATCCATTATTAAAATAAAAATTATATTTTGACAAACAGGATGTGTAGTTTTTTTATTTGGAGAATAACTTTACATTTCTATTTAAATTTTAACTTTGCAATGATTTTAAAGTTCTAAGCTGTAACCATTTACGGAACAACTTTTGTTTTCACTGAAAAATGGAAAAATGCATAAGATTTATAATATGGTTTATTTGGATAAAACTTCCCAAAACTGAATTTACATTTTCAGTTTAGAAGGGTCGGATCAGAAGTTAGACCTGATTAGTTAAACTCGGACTTTCCTAATTACCAACCTACTCTGATGAAAATGAGAAAACTGTGAAAAGACCTTGGGTGAGAATAGAACTAATTTGAAGGAAATGAAAAACAAGAGTACCAATTAAGGAACGATTAATGAAAAATGAAAAGATTCTCAAGTAGCTTTCGGTAGGACCAGAAAATTTGGGACATTTGGTGTTAGAAAATGCATCGTCAGGCACTACAAGTATTGGTGGACACCCTAGAGTTCAATTGTTAGATTTTTACGTTTTTCATTCTATTGTTATTCCAGATATCCACTTAATGTTAAAAATGAGGAAAAAGTTGAAAAAATGAAATCTTTCAACCACGCTTGTTTAAAGTGAATTCACCTTTAATTAAATTAATTACGATTTTAATCTTTTCACTACTCTTCTCCGTTAACTTTTATAACAACAGTTTTGAGGTTGGATACGCATAAAACGCAACTCAAAGAGTCAATACCCTTGTTATATTTTGGATTGTTCTTGTTGTCAAATGTCCATGACACTGATTTTGAAGCCTCAATTCATCATTTGAAGGGTTTCGAGGAAGGAAGTGGAGACACGAGGCCCTTTTTGTATGGATTCGTACACTGATTTTATTACAAAACTTGAAATACGATCATCCATCATTAAAGTTACATCTTTGGTATTTTTCACAAAAATATTCAATTCGATAGTGTAAACTTGTAATATCTCTTAAAATAATAAGTAAAGGATGTTGATGATGAATATGAGTCATAAAAGAGCTATTCCCAAGTGGAAACAAAGTCTATGAATTTTGATGTGAAATAAGAATTTGTTATTTCACATTTGAATTTTCTATAAAATAATAAATGCGGGTTTGAAAATCCCGTTAGATATTTTTACAGTTCCAGTTTTTTGAGTGAAACTAATCAAATTGTTAAATTAATTATCACTTCAATCTTTCAAAGATGTTGTGGATGACTGAGTAGAATTTTAAGTGTATTCGTGAATTCTGAGAATTTTATAAGCTTTTAACTATGTAATCCTAATGTTATTTAGGCTCAACAATCTGTGATCCAATCCAATCGAAAACGATTGTCATAAACAGCATTAACTTAAGTAGATTTAAAAATATGGTTTTTGTGTCGTTAGCTAAAAAATATTTGGGGTAGTCAAAGGTCAAATTATCAACATCGTATTAACTTTTCTCATTTTAACACAGTAACTTTTAGTTACCTCTGTTTTATAAAAAAAAAATTAAAAGGTAAAAGTCTTTAGTTTGGAAGCAATTTAAAAAAATGTGTAAGTCACTGACAATTAATCGTAACCCTATGAATTGTTATTGCCGGCCTAATGATACTAAACCCCACACACCTTTTGTCTTTGTTAAAACAAGATTCATTCATTCTCCGCCTCATAATTACATATGCAAAAATCCTGCTCCGACCCTTTTTAAATCCATACTTACGAGTTACGACTCATAAATTAATGTTACTTGAGTAATGAGCCAAAAAAGCATTAGAAACTTATAACAATGTAAGAAAAGGTAGTGAGAAATCCTATTAAAAATGACATTGCAACTTTTGTTGCAAATAAGTCGCAAGCTTTTATATCTTTTAATCTTATCGAAAATCTGTATCTTAAAAGATAGAACAACATCTTTGTATACTTTTTTTTATATCTGGTTCATAAAGTAATAAATTCTCTTCCTTAATTTCTAAATGTCTTAACTTGACATTCAAAATTACAGGTCAAAATATTTAAGTGGATCATGTATATGGGAATGAATAGAGTAATGAGATATTTTATGATAATTGAAATCAAGGTGTGGATAGGCTACTGATTGGTTCATTTTCACTCTTGGCATAAATCTGTCAAAAAATGTTTAAATGTTACTATTAACAAAGGAAGAAAAAAGTAAGGAGGGTAGAAAACGAAGAAAGAATAAATCTATTCAATTTTTTTATTTGTTTATTTTACATATCCGGAAAAATAAATTTTACTTATCGCTTTTCATAAATTATTAAAGAAAAAGTAACTTTTCCACACTCTTTTCAAAATTGAAGAGTTAAAAAAATTCTGTAACTTGAAATTGTTTTGTTTTGCTGCATTGGGTAGTTTTCTCTTTGATCAAGTATTTCAACCCCCTTCTGTTGGAAAATTTTTTAATGACTTTAGGTTAGTTTTGTACATTATTATCTTTCGTTAGGCGTGGGATTGTTTACATTTGCGTGTGTGTGGTTAGGTACCACTTGAATGAAAGGGATCCAAACTTATTTTAAAGGGCACAAACTAATATTAAATGATTGTTTCTTCTTTACTTTTGTTTTATTTTTAAAGTTTACAAAGACATAATACAATTATAAAGATGAAAATTGTTTTGTTGTTCCCTTACTCAGCAAAAGCGTACATGAAGTGGATAATGATAAATTTTGACAGAAAGTGGCCATGTGTCTTGTTTGCTCGTGAGGAAAATGAACAACATGAAATCTAGGGTGGCATTTGAAATCAAAATGGAGAAAGTAAACCATTTCATGACTCCATCGTCATTGTTCATGTGAGCTTTCATCATTCATTTAATATTATTTGACGTGAAGTTGATGTTGAATATTAACAAGTGCACGATTTAATTTTTTTATTTTTTAAATAGTCTAATCAACTCAAACGCCCAATTTTATTGTAATGATTTTTTTTTGTGAAAGTTATTTGCAATTGCAATGTATTAAGAAAGATTGTGAAGTGAAAAATATAACTATTGAGAAAAAATCTTTACTTAAGTAAATTAGAATTGTGAAAGTTTTCTCGTATTTACGTTCTTTCTTTTAACAACTTTCTTATTATAGTTATTTCTATTTCTAAGGATTATTTTTTTCCGAAGAATCGTCAAAAACTAAAGCCATTATTAGACATGCCACCCCTTTCATTTTCATCCCCTCCTCATCGTTAAAAGTAGCAAAAATGTTAATGGAATCCATTCCGTTATCCATGTTGCACTACACTCTTCTACAGAGTTCACTAAACAACAAATGTAATTGTTTTATGGATACAAAGACCTCCTGGAAATCGCTAGACATCATCATTATTGAATCATGAACTTTAGAATCATGAAACTTTTCATTCTATCACTCAATGTCATTTATACAAGGAACAAACACCCCTCTGTACTGAATCAAAATATGATCATTTGGCCCCCTCCCTGGTTGAAACTAGTCTTTTCAAATTTTCATAAATGTCACACTTGCGTTTAGCAATCATAGCTCATATTAATCACTAGATCCTCCAAAGTAATGCGGTCTAAAAGAGCATCAAGTGAGTTAATGACCTTTTCTAGACAAGTTTTATTCCTTTTGCAAGGACAACTTGGGTGGGAAATTGCTCAACCAACCATACCAATTAATAATTACAACTTAAGATGACGAGGCTTAAATGGCTAAGAACTAATTTCTATTAAATTGACCACGTTGATGATCCATTTCATTATTTCGCCAATGGTGGCCGTGAGAAACTTGATCATATTTTCTGTCACTTATCATTTTTCCAGCATTTCAATTCCTTGTGTATTTTGAAAAAGAAGTATTGAGTTAACTAGATTGATAATTCATAACTTGTTTTATTTAAGTATTACACTATTATTTCATAGTGCAGTGAATACACACGTGCTTACCTTTAACATTGTAGCTTTGCTCAGATAAAGAGGATTTGTGAGGAAAATGCTAATGATACGATGGGGAAATTAGGAAGTTTATGGAAAGAATTCAAGGTGACCAATGGCATTGATCCCATTTAGTATAGTAGTACATCTTCTTCTTAGTAATTATTGCAACCATTTATTATTGTAAGGTGGTAGTAAACTCCACGGATGGTAGATTCCATTTTTCCCTAATCCACCACCAACATCCTCCTCCAGTAGTTGCAGTATTAGTTGTCTCGAGAGATTTAACTTTGTGAGATGAAATTATCGCCTGAATGGGAATTTTAGTATTTTCCCAGTGCAATGAGCTATGGGGGCTTAGTTTTAGTGATAGTGATGATGATGATGTTAGTGTGAAAGATGAATTATTCTTGGTACTGGATCTTCATCCCTTCCCTTTTCACTCCATGCTTTTAAACTCTGCACTTGCATGCAACTTGCAATTCATGTGTTGTTGATGTGATGGGATTGCACATTTCTTCATCTTCTTCCATTGTTTCCTATTCTTGTACCACACCTTCAGAGATAGCCGAATGAGGTATCTATTACAAATTGATGAGTCCAATGCTGTGTGGCTTTGACTCTTCCTCCATTTAAAATAAGTTATAATTAAAGTTATAAGCTCCGCTTCATATCGGCAACCCTCTAATATTTGTCTCATAAGAATTTTTATTCCTAGCTTGCAAAAATTCTGTTTGCGTGACTTTCATCCGAGGAATGATTTTGTGATGGTATTACACTATTATGTAAGTTTGGGATGGGATGCATTCAACGCCTTGAATCTTTTAACGAGAAGAAAACTCTTTGCATGTGCTCTGAAGTTCAAGAACTTTTACAGATACAAGAAACAAAAAAGATGAAATACTATTTTTAGAATGTGTTTCATCTCTTTCCTTTCTCATGGGATAAAGTTAGGGAGTTTCTTATCTAAGAAGTTGGATAAGTGCTTTGTTTATGCGTATGCCTGACATTTAGAAGAGGATGATACCCGGTTACCACATCCGAAAACGCAGCAGGAAACGCATAACGCACCCAACTCCAAGCAAAATAACAAAAGTTAAGAAAAGAATTAGGCAAAGATCCAAAATCTTATAAGAACACAATGCTAAAATTAAACTTCAAAGAGTTGCACTTCCTGTCGCCATTTCGTAAAAGTGCGTCTTGCAAAACGAAAACTTTCTCCTAATGATAAATGTTCAGTTTTCATAAAAACGTAAAGTTAATATATTTTCCCATTGTCGGTTACTTGCTCAGAATTTAAAAAAAAGTCACTCCAGAAAGGATTCCTTCAATGCACTAATGTTAAGGATTTTCAAACGAGACAAAATCTCGCATAAATATCATATACTTGACAATTCCTTGAAATCTTCTAAAGTTTATGTTATAAAGAACAGAGTCTCATTCTTTCTATAAACTTTTGTGAGGCATTTAGTTTTTATTAGCTGAGTGCTTGGTGAAAAAACACAGCATGAAAAACAAATTGATGAGAACCATTTAAAGTCTTCTGCATCTCCCAATATTCATTTGACTTGGGATAAGGATCATTAACCAATTACAAAACAAGTGGGGGCCAATCTGGAGCTTAAGCCGTCGCTTGGGCTCTGGCTTTGCATAAGAATTGAAGGAAAGTCCAGACTCCACGTGTAGCTTCGATCCTTATTCTAGTCACTTTCTTATCCAAATTTCAATTAATTCTTATCTACTTTAACAAAAGAAATTAATCAAGATTTAATTATCTTGTTTTCCTTTAACTAATTTATGTTATAAGAACTTTAAGCTAAACTACACAATAAAACAAGCAAATCTAAAAGGTTAAATAAATTAAAATTTTTCGTTAGTAGTGCAGTATAACAGAAGAAAGGACATCAAGTCAGTAAATAGAAATCTTTTTATATTTTTTGGACCAGTTGAACTTAAAATGTCCTTTAAAAAATTATGTCTCATTTCTCTCAAAAATTATTAAAAATTAAAATTAATTTACTTAATTGATAATTAAAGCTTGTATGTGTGGAGAGAAATTTTTAGCATAATTTTCTTCTTTTTATTTTTTCTCAATTTTCATGCTTTCTCTTTATTTTTTGTGTCCTTCGTGGAGTTTAAACGCGTTTTAAATTCTACTGCTCTAATGAAGGATTGAAACAGAATATTTCCTATTTTTCTTTCTGAGAAATGTTCTCTTTAAGTTATTAATCAAAAACAGAATCTGATAAAATGAGGAATCCAAAAGTGAAATAGAAGGGGAAATAAGTTAATTTTTCTTATAAACTTGATCATCTTCTCTGGTACCGCCCACCAGCTTCATCTTCCTCATTTATGATTCTCACATTCAAACGGTACTAAAGCCTTCATTTTTTTGTTTTAAGAGAAAAGTTGCACTGAAGAATATTTTTAAGTGGTTTATGGTTTTTGACGATTTTTAAGTAATTTGTGAAATGTTATTCGCTCTTCTTGTATCGACTTATCTTTATCAAATCGATGCGATGGCGAAATAAAAGAAAGAGATTCAACAGGTTATGATTATATTTCCCGTTTTCATTTTAATCCCTCCATAGCCACCTACCCACCAACTGAATTATGGTTATTAAAGGACTTAATATTTATGATTACCCACCCGTGGCTATTATTGGAAAAAGGAAGACAAGGCCGAAGAGAAGAGGTTTCTATTGGGACGACAAACCTCAGTTTTTGGAGGTGGAGTAGCAGTCTTAGAAATTCTTAATCTTAAGTACTGGTCTATTCGGTTTCTGTGGGGATGAGCGGATGAGACTCCACAAAAACTTTTCGGAAACAGCATACAAAACACACAAAAAATAATTTTTCAATAATTGTTTGAAAAC
>JAQGCN010001371.1:0-10046 GCA_034699725.1 Friesea truncata | reverse complement strand
CAGTTCAAGAGAAGAAACCTCCCACCAAAATAATGAACGCTTTAACCACCTGGCAGTACGCAAATAGCAAAGCTATCGGGCTCTCTCATCTCTATAAACAACAGCCTTAAAACAAAAATATAAATTTTGAAATATTTTTTTGGCTATCCTCCTCCTCCCCTCCCACTGTCTGAAGAATTGAGGATAGGAATTGGGGGGAAATGAGATTAGAATTTATATATTTATTACAATAAAATAAAATAAAATAATAATTAATAAATATTTAATAATAATAATTAATATTAAGGGAATATAATTTTAAATATCCATAAAAATATTATATTTATTATTTTTATACCCTGAATGAGTGGAGTCAGGGTCATCTCATCATGGAATAAGATGGGATGGCTTATAACTCACAAAATAATAAGGTAAGGGTTTTACACTTTGGAAAAAAAGTAGACGTCCTTGGTGGAAATTTTGTATTTTTTCTATTTTAATTCTTATTCTGAATAATAATATTTTTATAAATTAAATTAAATTAAATTTTATTTTATTTAGTTTAGATTTTATTTAGTACAGTATATAATATTATTAAGATAAGGGAGGATTGAATAGAAATCAACTTCTTTTCTTAATCTTAAATCTTATTTTTATTATTAGCCAATATTTAATTTCTCACTCAGACAGGATATTACAAAAAATAATTAAAGTTATTACATTTTGGAGTTCCCAGAAAAATACAACAATAAAAAATAATAAAAGGTAAATTCATATATACATATAAATATAATCTTACTTTTTAATTTAATTTAATTTAATTTATCCAGTTAACAATTTCATGGCTCCGTCTCCTCATTTTCTATTTTAAATATTTTATAAAGAAAAATCCATAAAAAATAATTAAATAGAATAAGGAACGGAGTTTTATTCCTATTTTCCTAGTATTGATTTTTGTGTTTAAGTTGGATCCTTTTAATAAAATCCATTCTATTCTATTTTATTTCTCTATTTTAGTTTATCCATATTCAAAATAACTAAAGTTGGTATTAAAAAACAGAATAGTTATTAAAAAAAGATGGTTCAACATGGTAATGGTGGTGGATTTTTTGGATTTTTTAAACGTGTTTGGTATGGTTTTATTGCTGTATTTATTGGATCCAAATGGCAAATAAAAGAATTTTTAACTAAACATCGTAAACTGGATTTAAATAGTAAGAATAAAATAATTATATAATAATATATATTTATATTTTTTTTTAAAAAAATAGAAGTAGGTAATCGTTCAGGTGATGTGGCAGTATTAACGGGTGGTACTCGTGGAATTGGTTTTGAAACACTTAAAATTTTGCTAACGTGTAAATTTCATGTAATTGTTGGTTAGTTATTCTATTTAATTTTTTTTATTGATTTTAATATAATAATTATAATTAATTATAATTATGATTTTATTTAGGATGTCGTAAAATTGTTGATGGTGAGAAAGCAGTACATTTAATACGATCTGAGGGTATTGTTGGTGGTAGTACTGAAATATGTGAATTGGATTTAATGTCATTAAATTCTGTTCGTGAATTTGGGAAATCCATACTATCTAAATCAATTCCAATTCATTTATTAATAAATAATAGTGGAATTATGTTTGCACCTTTTAAATTAAGTGATGATGGATACGAATCACAATTTCAAGTAAATTATCTTGGACATTTTTTACTTACGAATATTCTACTACAAAAATTAATGGATTCTGGAACTATTGATAAATTTACAAGGATTGTTAATGTGTCATCATGTGCACATTTAGGTGGAAAAATTAATTTTGATAATATAAATGGAGAGTAAGAATTTATATATTTATATTTATATTTAATTGAATAATATATTTATATTTATATTTTTTTTATTAGGAAATTATATTCAGAGAAAATGGCTTATATGAATTCTAAATTAATGCAAGTAATTTCAACAGTTGAATTAAATACAAAATTTGAAAAGTGTAATCTACCTGTACGAGCATACAGTGTACATCCAGGTGTTGTTGCTACAGATTTATATAAATACAATTTCCTCTCATACGTACCATTCATTATGCGTTTAATACTATTGGTAATTAATTAATATAATTTATAATATAATTTTGTTAGGTTGTATATAAAAATAATAATAATATTATTTTATATTTAATAGAGTCCAGAACAAGGTGCTCAAACAGTAGTTTATGGTGGTTTATCACATGAAATAGAAAATAATGGTGGATGTTATTTAGCAAATTGTAAAAAAGTAAGACCAAATCAAGAGGCTTATGATATAAAAATTCAAAAAAAGTTACTTGAAGTATCTTGTGATTTTTGTAATATAAAACAATACGATTTTAAAGGAATAACATCACAACAAAATCCATTTATTGTAAATTTAAATAATTAAATCATAATAATAATAATAATAAATAATAATAATTGTATTATTAATTAAATAAATAATAAAAACAATAAATTAATGTAATGTTAATAAGAAAAGAAGGGGATATATTTTTGAATTTTGTTTAATCTCATTTAATTTCTATTGATTTGAAATAACAAAAATCCGGTTTATTTAAAAAAAAAGACGAAAGGCGGTTAAATAGAGAAACAATGAAAACTTTTTTGTCGTTTCATTCATTAATTTTTATTTAAAATTTTAATTCAAATCTGTAGATTATTATTTTTAAAACAGTTTTAATAAATTCAACATTGAGTTTTAAAGTACTTGCATGAAAGATATGCCTTGGTATTCCCTACGATCAAACACAAGGATAGCCCAAGGGACAGGGTATCTATTACGACCAAGATTAAAAACTAAAATCAAGATTAAATCACTGAAAATTATTTCTCCTTCATCTCCTCGTAGAAACCCACGAAAACAAAAGCTGTAAGTAAGTACTTTTTTTAAAATACCTAATAATAATTATTTATATTCCTTTCCTTCTTTTAGTAAACCAACAACATCACCAACACCAAGACCAAGTGATTATTCTGTGGAATCAGAATATTTATATCCAGAAGTAAGACAATACAACCGTGATAAAATAAATGAGGATGGAGACGAAGGTAAATCATTTAATTCAATTTTAATAAGTATTGAGATTAACAATTAATGAAGTTGTATAATTTAATAGGGACATTATCTTCTGATAATAAGAGTCCTCGAATTCTATGGAAGGATGAAGATGAAGAAGATGACACATTAAAAGGATTAAATGAAGACGAAGGTGTTGGTGTTGATAAAGAACATTTCCAATATATAGTTAAATTAGATGGGGATGATGTGGATATTGGAGAACCTGAACTTGGATTTGGAAATGTAGAATATAAACTGGATATTCTTCCTCTTAATCATTTTTTAAAATATTCTCATGTAAAACCAAAGACTGAAAAGGTATTAACTATTTCTGAAATGGTTAATCGTAAGGATATTGTAAAAACAGTTGAAGGATATAAAATTGAGAAAATGGTACAACAATTGTATAATGTGGTAATATTAATATTAATTAATTTATTAATTATTATTAATAATTTAATTTATTAATCATTTTAATTAGGGAAATTCAGAGACTCAAAGAATTGGAGATTGGGAGGACATATTAAATTCAACTAAAGAAATTGAATTTGGACATAGTAAATTCCTTACCATACAAGAATTACTAAAGGTATTATTATACTAATTACTAAAGTATTATTATAATAAATTATTAATTATTTTTATTTGTATATTTAAAAGGGTAATATACAAAGATCAAAAGTATTTCAGAGACATATTGACGTATCCGTTTGTAATTTAAAACAAGTACTGAATCATGGAACTCCTATTGTAAATATCATAAATCAACACTTTCAGGAAAACAAAATCCCATCCAGAAAAAGAAATATTATTGTAATTCCATAAATAAATTATTATAACCATTTAGAAGATAAAGAATCCTCACCTACAAAATACAAGGATAATAAGATTCATTCAACTCAAACATTTTGGAAATTAAATTAATAATTAAAATTAAATCCATCCCACCTACAAAATACAAATATTAAGAGCTTAAATAAGTTTAATTTAAATTAATTTATTAATAAAATATATTCTTTTGCGTAATAGGAATGGAAATTCTAGGTTTTTGAATCCGAATTATTAAGATGTTTAATTTTTATTTAATGGTTTTTAAAAGGATTATGTTGTAATAAGGTAGATATTTTTATATTTTTTAATCTCAATCTACTCATACAACAATAAGAATATTGGATAAATTAGAAATTATTCCAAAATACCTCAATCACAGCGTGACTTAAAGGATTTTTAATTTTAGGATTTTTAAAAGATTTAAGTTATTAAGAGAATTTTTGGGAAATTGTTAATTGTTAACTGGAACTTGGCTTCCTTCCCTTTCTTCATAGTCATAATCATTTTAATTTTTATTTCGTTTGAAGTCAGTTGAATTTTAAGTGTAGAGGTAAAATAAAGTTAAAAAAAGAAGATGGAGAGTTTTATTAGGTAATTTAAAATATAATAATTTTATTATTGTTAATTGTAATAAAGTATTTATTTTCTGTCTCTGAGTTAATAATTTAATATAATTTATATAGAAATGATCCTTTATTTTGGAAAATGTTGAATATATTTGTATTTTGTATATGTTATTCTATTGTGTTTTTGTAAATGTAGAATAGAAAGGAGTTTTTCTTCTTATAGTTATAATCCACATAATCAAAAATTTTGTTGAGTTTATTCTATCGTATTGAGTGTTGAATAGAGACAGAGAGGAGAGATATGAAAAAAGTTGAAGGGGTTGACCTCTCTTTTTCTTTTTTGTTTTTAAAAATTTTAATTTTTAATTAAGAATAAGAATAAGAGTAATGTATTAATTTTTAAATATTATTTTAAAATTTTAGTCTCAGTCTCTCATTAGTAGAATTATTATTTTGGATATTTGGAATTTTGAAGAAAGTTAAATAAAGTGAGAATTGTGTTGTTGTTAGCGGTGGTGTTCGTCGTATTAGTATAATAGTATTTGTGTTGTAATTAAAAAAAAGAAGAAGGAAGAAGAAGAAGACGATGGACAGAAATAGTAGTGACAGGGGTGGACTCCGTGGTACATTTTTAAGGATTTGGTACTGTTTGCAACTTTATATAATTGGTTTTAAATGGGGTATAATTGAATTATTATCAAAACACAAAAAATTTAATATAAAAGGTAAGATATTTTTATATTAATTATTATTATTTATTTAATATTAAGAGAATAAGGCCAGTTATAATTTAATTTCTCTACAATATTAACACTATTATACCAAAAACTGGTTAGAGAGTTATTTATCCCTACCATAACCATCCATATTATAATACATTTTCACTAAATTCAACCATACCATACCAGTTTATTAAACATATCTTCTTCATATTCCAATTCAATATTATACATTTATTTAATTTATACTTAATATTCATTACTCCTTCCTCCGTTGTTCATTAATTTATAAATAGGTTAAGTCTAATGGTTTTGGTTAATATGGTCGTATTTCAGTATCCAATATTACATAACTAATAATCTTTAACTCGGACTTGTAATTTATTTTAAAAATTCTTGAGTAATCCTTATAATTTAACCTAACCTGGGATATGAAAGTAAACATCCTATCCTAATTAATATCCACTTTACCCAATTATTGTATTATTTAAATTTACTCAGTCATTGGAGGTCATTTAATAAACAACTTATTAAATATTTTATAGAGTAATAAATATTTATTTATTTTTAGAAATTCCAAAGAGACCTAATGATGTTGTAGTAATAACAGGAGGTGCAAGAGGAATTGGAGCATCAGTTGTTAAAATGTTCCTTGAAGCTCATTTTCATGTAATTATAGGTATAAATTATATATATATATATTTTATTAATAATAATAATTATTAATATTAATATTATATTATTTTAGGTTGTAGAAATATTGGAGCAGGATTAGATTTAGTTAATGAAATTCGTAGAGATGGTATAAATTGGGGTAAAGTTACTATTATTGAACTTGATCTTACATCTCTTGATTCTGCACGACAATTTGCTAATGAAATAATTTCAAAAGATATTCCTATACATTTATTAATAAATAATGGTAATATAAAATAATATAATATAATTAATATATATTAATATAATTAATTTTTATAGCTGGAATAATGTTTACTCCTCATATTGTTACATCAGATGGATTTGAATCACAATTTCAAGTAAATTATTTGAGTCATTTTTTAATAACTAATTTACTCCTTCCTAAATTAATTCAAACTGGAACTACTACAAGATATTCAAGAATTATAAATGTATCATCAATAGCTCATTATGGTGGAGTAATTAATTTTAATGATTTACAAATGGATAATTGTTATTCAAGATATATGGGTTACATGAGATCAAAATTATGTCAAATTATTTTTACTACTTATCTAAATCAAAGATTAAAAAATTCTAATCTTAATGTTCAAGCTATAAGTTGTCATCCTGGAATGGTTAGTTAATTTATTTAATTTTATTTATTATAATATTATTATTATTAATATTTATATATATTAATTAATTAATTATAATAAAATATATTATATTTATTAATTATTAGGTTAGAACAGATTTATATCAACATCTTGGATGGTTTAAAGCTCTTAATTTCTTTGTGAGATTAATTTTTAAGGTATTTTATATAATATATATTTATTATATATTATATAATATTTTATATTTTATATTTTATTTAATAGACACCAAGACAAGGTGCAGATACGGTTGGTAAGTTAAAATATTATTTAAATATTAATTAATTAATTAATAATTAGTAATTTATTATTATTAGCATATGGAGCTCTTTCACCTGATATTGAAAAGGAAGGTGGTATATTTATAGCTAATAGTTGTAAATGGTTACCAAATCCAAAGGTATTTGATGTTGAACTCCAAGAAAGACTCTGTGGTATTTCAATGGAACTTATTGGAATGGAAGACTGTAATCTTAATAATCAAGAATTAAATCCAATTAAACAAAAGGAAATCAAAGTCACTTTAAATTAATAATCTATTTTTTATTAATCAATACAATACAATACAATACATTATACTTTTATTCAATTTCCTTTCTCTTACCATTTTTAAAATAAATAATAATTAATAATTACATTTTATGTATTTTAAATAAAATATTTTAAATACAATCCTTTTAACCAATAAGGAAGGAGGTTCCAAAAAATGTTTATAAATTTCTAATGTTAAAGAAGTTCAACACAAAAGAAGAAGGAAAAGGGAATTAATTGAAAATAATAAATTATATTCCAGTTAAAATAAATAGGAGGATTCTATTACTAAAATTATAATTTAAAATAAATAAAAATATTTGAATTATTAAACAAAATATATTTTAATTTTATTTTGGTTGAATATGTTACTGTTAATTTGAACGTACAGTGCAGGTCGCGCCAAGGAGATTAGCTTTTTTTTGCCTTTACATATATAGGGAATCTGCTTGGCGCGAGCAAAACCTACCTGCATATTTCAAAAAATAGGACTGTAAATGTAAAATGTGAAGTTAAGTTATGGACAATGGTGATGGTGAAGGTTATAAAAATGATTGATAAGGGAAAAAAGTTTGTTCGTGATATAAAAATATTTAATATTGTTATAAATAAAATATCAAATTGTACATGAATTATCCCTATTCAGATTCAACAATAATTAAATTTGTTTTATTTTATTTTTCACAGTAAATACGTAAATACAAATAATTTTAAAATAAAAATATTCCCGCTTTTCCCTTTTCTCAAACCACCACCAACCACCCATTCGATCCTCAAAACCCAAACCCACCCTTACCAATTTAATTTTCAATTTCTCCAAAAGAAAGGGATGAAAACAGAAAGGAGTTTCATTGGAATTGCAATTGCAAATGGATAAAATCCATGGAATGGAAATCATATTTTCATTTATGCTCAAAATTAACTACCTGGCCATGTCAAATGTGAAATGAATTTCCAATAGAAACCTAAATAACTTTTTAGTGGTTTTTTCAAAATCCAATCCTAAAATTAGATTCTAATCCCATGTAAAAAAGAAAGGTCTACCCTTTTGTCTCAGTTTTATTTCTAGATATACTAAAGCAAGCATTAGTTTTTGTGATAACTTTGAAGATTAAAAAATATAATCTGGTTCAAAAAAGTAGTAAGTAATTATACAAAATTATAATTATTCTTCAATTAAATTTTTGAATACTTTTAGGAAATTTTTTTGGATTTTGTAAAAAAGACTTCAGGATTTTTGGAAATAAAATCTTCCAATTATTAGATCAAGTTGGAATACTGGATAAAATGTTTAAAACAAAAGAAACTCAAATACAACAATCAAATTCTAACAAGAGACACAATTGTACATTTTGTCAAAAATCATTTAAAACCAAAGGTGATTTGTTCCAGCACATCCGCACGCACACCAATGAGAGACCATTTCAATGCAATATTTGCAATAAAAGTTTCAAACAGAAAGGATATTTGAAGGACCACGGAAAAATCCACACAGGAGAAAAACCATTCCAATGTAAACACTGCAATAAAAAATTCATAATGAAACAACAATTGAACAATCATATGAAAGATCATACTGGACAAGGACTCATCAAATGCACAAAATGTACAAAACAATTCAAAACAAATTGGGAACTTAAGATTCATATGATAACCCACACCAAAGAAAGTAAATACATTTGCACAATTTGCAAATATTCAGCACATTCCAAAAGTAATTTAAAAATTCACACCATTGGAGTACATTCAGATGAAAGTCCTCACAAATGTAAAGAATGTGGAAAACAATTTGGGTGGAAAGTGCAATTGAAAAGGCATATGCGTATTCACAAAAATGACTTTGGTGTTTTATTGAAAATTGAAGATGTTGAAGATTTAATGAATAATTTGCGAGTGAAATATGGAATTGGAATTTGTAATTCAGATGGATGGAATCCAATAAAAATTGAAGATACACCACAATTAATCAAACACATTAAAATCAAATACACAACTAAACCATTCCATTGTACAAAATGTGGAAATCTCTTTGGGACAAAATCAAGTTTGAATGAGCATATGAAACTCCATGTCAATTTGAAAGAATACAAATGTGATGATTGTGGGAAGGAATTTAGACATAAGTTCAGTTTAATTTATCATATTCGTATTCATACTGGTGAGAGACCCTACAAATGTCCCCTTTGTATAAAAACATTTACTACAAGTAGTTCCATGAAAGTTCATCTAAATATTCGTCATATTAAGGAAAAACATTGGAAATGTGAAATATGTAATATTTCTTATACATCAAACAGTTATTTGTCCAAACATAAGAAAACCAAACACTGTATGTATAAAAATGTCCAAAACTCTTTAAAATCAAAATGAAAAACATTAGAAACTATTAGTTTTATCCCTCTATTTCCAAGCACAAATAAAATATCCAACCATTATTTTATTATTATTTATTTTCTTTATCTTCCTTTCGTAATATTGTATTTTTATAAAAATAAAATAAATTATAAATTGTAAAAATTTTATGTTAAATTTGAGTTTTGTTTACCACTAACTTCCTTAATCCATTTTATTTTAAACAGCTGATCTAATATTGTTTATATTTATCTAATTTATTTGATGTATGTGAAGTTAGACTTCAAGTTTGCCATAAGTGGCCACGCCCGGCGATGGCCATTTATAGCCGATTCTTCAAGTTTGCTATAAATGGCCACGCCGGATTTTTTAGCAGTGTACGAAATTAGTATTATCGTCTCGGATTGATTAAATTATTGTTACACGAAAACGAACATTTCATGAGATTTAATTCTTGAAATTAGTTGCGTTGTTGATTTTGGATTGTGAGGTATAATATTTAATTAAAATTACAACATTAATCAAGCATTCATCATTTTAAAGCAAATACAGTCTCCAATTGATTAATTTATTGTTTTAAAGTAAAAATACACTGAAACGAACTTTAATGAGATTAGATTCTTCAATTCTGATTA
>JAQGCN010001370.1:0-10046 GCA_034699725.1 Friesea truncata | reverse complement strand
GAGTGCTTTTCTCGTATGGCAGTACGCAATAGCAAAGCTAACTCATGATCTCTCATCTCTGAGCACAACTCCCTTAATAAGATACCTCTCTTTCAGCTGCACATCAAAGCGGAAAAAACAGTGGAGTTGTCCATGCTGGGATTTATTACAAGCCAGGATCACTCAGAGCCAAACTTTGTGTTGAAGGACTCCATCTGTCTTATGCATACTTTGCTAAAAATGGGATCCCTTATAAGAAATGTGGAAAATTAATCGTAGCTGTTAGTCAAGAGGAAATACCAAGGCTAAAGGATCTTCATGTTCGAGCTTTGCAGAATAATTGTCCAAATCTTAAACTTTTGGACAACATTCAACAAATTCAGAAAATTGAACCACATTGTCAGGTAATTAATACAACTAACCACATGCAGAATTATTTAATTTTATTTTTTTTTGAATATCCCAATTAATTTTTTAAATTGAATTGAATCGAATTTATTGAATAGTCACCCCACAAAATGTAGGTTGTTACCCCAAAAAATCTGACATTTTAGATTTAAGCACGACTGCATACGTTTCTGGAAGCCTTCCGATGTAAAATACACCTAACTAAAATATAAAGACAGAAGTAATTATTAGCCGCAGACAGCGTAGCTGGAAAGGCTTATGGTTTTACTAATTCCGGCCGGCCGTCCGGCCGTCCGTCCGGCCGTCCGTCCGCACTTTTTAATAATTTTTTTGAAATTTTAAATTTTTTATTTTTCAAAAAAAATAAAAAATTTTTTTTCATTTTTTTCAAATTTTGTTTTAACGTGTTGCATGTTTATAATCAGCGAATTTATAAGTTAAATTAAATAACTAACAGATTGAAGTGTGCAGCCCAATATTTTTTGACAACCATAGTTTGAGCAAATTGATGCATAATCACATGAACTGGGTGTTCGTGTAGTATCACAATATTCTTCACAATTAGTGGCATTATTTGCATATTCTAATAAAAAAAACATGAACTTTTTTAATTTTCAATTAAACGACGTATTGGGAACTCACCTTGAAATCGATTCCAAGCTTTAGAGCAACCATAAATGACTTTAAATTCGTGCCAACCGTAGTGATAAAGCAATCCACTTTCGCATGTGTCGCCGTCATCGCATTTCACCTCGCTGCAATTAATCTCATTCGACAGTTCTACTTTGTTATAAGTAATTTTAAAAAATTTTATTTAGCGACTAAATATAATGTTACCTGTATTATTTGATCTTGCAAAAAGTATTGCAGCGAGGAAAACTGCAAAATGTAGAGTACGACACATATTATTTCTTGTTGGTAAAATGTTACTTCTCAACTATTAATTTAATTGGAATGCCACCTTTATATACTGAGTCCACAAAGTTTTGGACAAGATTTACTTTATTATCTTGTAAATTAACAAATATATTCATCTTGAGAAGTATTGTCCTACGACTTATTTAAAAGTCTAATTAACTGGCGTGATTTGGTAGTGAACGTTTTTGATTGTTAAGCTCTTACGTCAAAATGTGCATCAACAATGAATTTGCCAACGTATAAGATTAGTGTGTTGTTACATGTGGAATATATGTTTAAATAAATCAATAATTTTTTTGTAAAATATTTCGTCATATATTTCTAGGTTTAATTATATTTGCTAATAAATGTGTTCAGTTCCAACTGCAAATGGCATATAAATAATTTATAATTACTAGATTTATGAATTATTTTTATTTTTTATAAACAATTTATTATTTATTTCACAGGGTCTTATGGCTATTTGGTCACCAGATACAGGAATTGTGGACTGGGCTCAAGTAACACATTCTTACGGTGAAAACTTTATAAAATCTGGTGGTAATATTTTCTTAAATTTTACCGTAAATGAATTTAAAATCAATCCTTCATGCTCTGATTATCCTGTTCTAATTTCTAGTAAGGAAGGAAAAGTAAGTTTTTCAATATTTTAGAAGCAGCTCAAATAGCAGCTTTACAATTTTCTATGCGAAAGATAATTGTGTAATATTTTTAACACAAAGTTCTGTAACATTTAGGTTATAAAATCCAAGTATGTTTTAACATGTGGAGGACTCCATTCAGATCGCCTTGCTGAAATGTCAGGTTGCAATCGTGATCCACGTATAATACCATTTCGTGGTGAATATCTACTCTTAAGCCCTGAGAAATGTAGTTTAATCCATGGGAATATTTATCCTGTACGTAATCAACTTTTTATTTTTAATCTACCAATCTTATAAGTATTTTTAGTTTCTGCTGGGTTTAATCAGGAGAAAGTGCTTGCATTATTCTTTCAACTAAACCAAACCTTCCGAAATGGAGATTCAGTGTGAAAGGTTTTTCATATCAGGGCTCAACACACGCGAATTCCCCATAATGTATTATTAAAGACCCGATAACTTATAATTAATAACTGATTACATTATTCCTCATAATATTATTCATAAATCCACCTCCTTCTTTCTACAGAAACTAACCTATAATTTATACAGTTTCTTATACTTTCTCTAAGAAAAAAAAACTTTAACGTAGTGTAGTAAAAAGTCAAATGTCTAATTTCAATTCTTAAAATATCAAACTATGACGCATGAGTATTGACCCAACTGTAGTTAAGTTGGGAGTAGCAATTTTACTTTACTTTCGTAATTTGACTTTTTGTGTGTAAGTTAGAAGGATTTCCATAAGAGTTATACAGACTGACTGATATGATCTTGTGAAAAGTAAAGTTTAGAGAAGAAAGTAGGAGAAAGTCCAAGGCGCTGGAATGAAATATATGAGATTTTTTAGAAAGGATCTTTCCCTGTTGTTGCTTATTTCTGGTACTCCTCTTTTTTATAGTAGAGAAAAGGAATAAAAGACAAACAAAAGAGGTTTTCCATAAAAGGGAAAAAAAGAGAAACACATTCTTCATCAGAGTTATCTCGAACTCCATTCTTTTATAAAATGTTTTCTTATTTTCTCCTCTCCTTTCTCTTCTTTCTTGCTGCTGCTGCTTTTTTTCTAAAGTTTCCATTTATAACATAAAACTTGTTTTTCAGGTACCAGATCCTAGATTCCCATTTTTAGGCGTCCATTTTACTCCTCGAATGGATGGAAGTGTTTGGCTAGGACCCAATGCTCTACTCGCTTTTAAAAGGGAAGGATATACTTGGACTGATTTTGATATTCGAGATTTTTTAGATTCAATTCGTTACAAAGGATTTCAAAGACTTGCTAAGAAATATTTAAAATTTGGAATTGGAGAAATGACACGATCTGCTTTTACTTCTCTTCAACTTAAAGAATTGAAGAAATACATTCCAAATATTGAGTCAAAAGATATAAGACGGTATGTTAAACAACATTTTAATACGACTTTAAATTCTTCTTCCAGACTTATACAATGTTTTTTTTGCTATACATACACATACAACATAGTGAGTTGTGCATTAATATTCTTGTTTGACTTTGAGTATGTTGTAAAATAATCATCAGGAATTTTTCCAATGATTGTAAACAACTTGAAAGCAGGAAAAATTCGTAGCACGACTATGTACTAAGTTACTAAAATTAGATTTTTAATGATGCTCTCTAAATTCTGTTGACATTCAATTATTGTTTACGTTCGCGATTTGTAAGAAAGATAAAGTCAATGAAGGGTTATGCAATTCTATTTAAATTGATACACTTTTTGCAGCACCAGAGTTTGTCCATGCAAAAATTTGACATTGGTAAATAATGGAATTTAATTTAAGGCTGCTGTATTTTAAGGTGTTGAGGTAACTTAAATTGAAGAAGATTTTCAATATAATTTTCAACATAGGCCTACTTGAGTTTCTGTATTTGATGTTCTCGGGTTGTAGTGTTTATTTTAGTGATTATCCCATATCAGACGTAGGGGCATGACATGTTGAGCTAAAAGCCTCTGATAAAGTTTTACCATTTATTTATTTTTACCAACCAACCAACTTAAATTCACTCCCATCTATCTAAATATTATTCTTAAGACAAATTGAAAATGAGAGAAGGTGACCCTGTTCTTAACTTTAAAAAAGTATAAGTAGAGTAATACTACAACTATGAAAGGTCAAAGGGTGAATAGATGGAGTGAAGAAGGAGGTTATGTTATCTTTATAATAAAAATTTAAAAAGTTCTTTTGTTCTTTGATCTTCAATCTCTTTTTATTGGTTCTTTTGACCAAGAAATAAGAAGGGGAAAATTCCGCACTTGAATCTTTCATTTCCATAAAAGGTCGACTCGGTGACATAGCAATTCCATTAAATTAAATTAATGAATTCTTTTAGGTCCGAGTGGACTTTTTGTTTGTTTTAGTTTCAGCTATTAGCGTCTGACTCTGACTTATACGACCTCAGAAGAAGAAACCTAAGACTAATCATGTCGTTATAAGAAAAAAGAAAGTAAAACTTAAGCCCCCGAATTCGTCACATGTCACATTCAGCCTTTAAGTTCACGGCTCCATTATTATTCCTTCGGAAACATTTTTTTATTTTAACACCAAATAAAACATATACCCTCTCCTCTTTCTCTTAAGAAGATAAATTAAGAAAAATTAAGATAGTAAAAACCAATTTCCAAATAACTATATTAATAGAGACAAATTTTTCAAAATTCAAAGCAGGTTTGGGCGAATGTGAATGTATACAACATATTGTATTTTAGAATTCTTTGAAAAAGTTAACAACATTTACTAATGATGTTGATACATAAAGTACTTAGAGAGATAAACTTTCAAAGTATTACAAATTCACAAACGCTCCTTCCTAACATTGTTGGATTGATTTTCTTAAAATACATTTCGGTAGCTTCCTGAGTAACATACGTTATTTTTAAAAGCTGAAAAGCTAATTACATTATTTTACTCTTATAGAATTTAAATTAGTTTAGATTAGTTAGAAAGCATTGTTCTTTATGTAATAATTACTCAACCAGAATATTATTTCCTCCTCGAGTGAACTTTGTTCTTTTACTTTATATTTTGATATACAAAGGTTGGAAAATTATAAGTTTAGCTTTAATTATTATGAGTCCACACAAGAGTAGAATCACAGTATAGTAGTAAAGTAAAGTGTGTTGTTTGCTAATTATCTTTAGGCTGAAAATGAGGAGGGAGGTACTGATAACGTTAATGAATTTCCTGAAGTTTCATTAGTCCCTTGTAATCAGTCCTACTTTACGAATCACCTCCAGCATTTTTACAAAGTACGAAAAACTCCTTGAGTTCAACAACTAAAGAATTTAACAACCTCTCGGAGGCACTCATAAATCTTAAGCATTTCACTTCAGATTGATTTTTATCAGCATCTACTCAAGTGGTAGTCTGCAAAAAAAAAAGGATGAGAAATGGCTCTAAATGACAGAATTCAACTTCAGTTTAAATTGAAGGTTACAAAGATTTAGAACCATGAAATTTAACCTTTCATTTTTTAAATCCAAAGTTTAAGACCTTTTCTTCTTTAGTGTATCAAATTTATATAAAATATGATTGGTTTAACTTAACGTCCACAAATTAACGTTTTATACAGTTCATTTTGCATTTATGAAATCTTACGTTTACCACCTGAAATTTCAACCTTTTCTTTTTGTCAATTTTTGTACCCTTCGTTCGAATGTAAGAAGTTGATTCTTAATAAAATCGTTAATAGACTCCTGCTCTATTCTTTATAAAGTTGTATTATGGTGTGTAGGATAGGTAAATCCGACCACCCTGAAGAAAACCCGGAGACTATTGATTAGCTGACTTTTGCTTTCTAAGAAAGTTACTCAGCTAAAGAAAGCTTAGTTTTGAATGTATTCAAAAAATTGCTAAATTGCATGACTCATCACCATGATTCAGCCTTTTAGTTTTTTCAGGTATCGGAATTGACTTATTTGGACCTTAATTTTTGTATTACTCAACTTTTTGAATAAACAAAGAAATTTTCTCAAGCTACCCTTCCTTATATTTACAACCGGACTGTGTTAATCTTAGGTTTCTTTAGCTTTTCCTTTTAATTCTAAAGATTCTGACACAAATGTATTATAATATACTTCATTTTCAGTCATATAGAATGTTTTTGGACTATACACGTCATAAGGTTTGATGTAATTAGTATATTATTTTTATTGAATTATAATTGATCCCATCGATTTCTTAGAAAACCTGTTGGAGTTTTTTTTTAAGAAAAAGTAACAGTGTGTATGAGAGACTGAATATGAAAAAATTCGCTTTCTCTTTTCTTCAAATGAGAAAGCGACACTTTGAGCCAATATTCTTACTGTTTGAATATAAAAAGAGACACTCAATAATTTATGTTCGGATTGCATGCAAAAGTGACAAATGGCAACTTTTTCCGTTTTCTTCGTGTGTTTTCTTCCTTTAATCCACTATGGATTTCAATCTGACTTGTTTCTTATTCTTATCCTTTTGCATGAAAATTAAGGTTGAGTTCTTTGAATTTCTGATGTTTGTTAAATTATTAAACCAAACCCTCTTTTTTTTTTACTTTTATCACTGTATTATTGATCTCTGTCCAATATATATTTTCATATATGGTATCTTTAATTCGTAAAATTCAGTTGACACTGTATATGATAAATGTCAACAGAATTTCATGTCTGTCATTTTATTATTTGTTTGAATGATTTAATATTTTTTATTTTAATTTCAGTGGTCCTGCTGGTGTGCGTGCTCAAGCTTTGGACATCTCTGGTGATCTTGTTGATGACTTTGTTTTTGACTCTGGTAAAGGTCCATTGTCATCTCGAATACTCCACGTAAGGAATTGTCCAAGTCCAGGTGCTACATCTTCCCTTGCTATCGCATCTCAAATCCTGAGTAAAATTAGCACGCAATTTACTTCACTTTAATTTAAATCTTTTAATTATTTCGAGAGACATAAATCACACAGAAAGCAAGGAAAGCAGGGAGTTTTTGTTGATTATTTACCATATTTGAGTTTATGGTTTGTTGTTTATTTTGCGTTGGTGGAATATAATATGAATTATGGGATTAGGAAGTCCATTAATGGATTTTTTTACCTCTTTCTAATAACCCATTATTATTTATTATAAAGTTTCAAATAAATGAATTAAGGATTTTTCTTCTGTCGTTTGTTTGCCTTGTAATATGTGGTTGGGTTATATGAAAAGGGGTCTCCATTTGAGTAGAAAGAAGATTAAATTTTTTTAATCAGGAATCATCTCTTTGACATCGGAGGATCCTTTTATGATCCTTTTCCTAAAATGGTAGGATGAATTTTAATATCTTTCCTCTTTGTAAATTGTGTGTGTTGTATTGTAAAGTTTGTATTACATACTTATATAACCATACGACAGGTAATTCTGTTTGGGTTCCTCCAATTAACTTTGATCTATTTTTGGAATTCTAAACCAAGAAGATTAATTCGTAAGGATTAATTTTACAAATACGATAACAAAAGTATTAATTCAAGGATTAAAATTTTAATCTTAATAACTTAATACATTCATGCATAATAAGATAAAATATTGCTGAGTTGATTGTTATTAAATTGAATAGTTTATAACTATATTCACATTTTAAATTTAAATGAATATAATAACTTTACAATGAATACATAAACAGAAGAAGGAGGATCTTCTTTCTTACATTTCGTTAATTTAAATCAAAGAAGTTTTAATTAACTTTTACCCTTTTTCTCTTAATACAGTAGTTAAAATATGTAAAGAAGAATCTTTAAGTAAGCATAAATCAAAGGGAGTGAATTCTATGTTTGTGATTTAAAGACAAAGTATGAATATTTTGTAATAATGACTCTTTCAAATTCACATCCTGTATGTCTTAAAAACTTAAACTTAGAGACAATGGAGTACTGATTAGAGTCTGAAGGAAGTTAATTTGAAATCAAAGTCCGTGTACACATTTTACTAGTCCATCCGTTTGTTTGTTTGTAAAAAAAAAATAGGAGACGCATTTCCTTTATTATTATTACACATGAAAATAAACAAGGCAGGGTATAAATAGTAAATCCCACCCTTTTTTATTATAATTATAAATAATAGAAAAATTAAAATTTACAAATCAAACTTTAACTCTAACACTCCTAATATTTAGTAATGGAGATTCCTAATATTTTAACCTTGGTTTATAAAACTTGTATTTCAAGTCTTTCTGTAAGGAGAGGAAGTGGGAATTCTCATGGATTTTTATTTTATTTTTTTACATGAAAATAATGGAAGGTTTTAAAGAATTAGGCATGGGGTTTCGTGGTGGTGGTGAAGTATTATATAGTAATGGTTGGAAAAGATGTGTGACAGAAAGAAAGGAAAGATGATGGGAATTTGAGGTTGTAGAGATCTGTAACTACGACGTGATAGCATGCTTGAGTAAATTTATATCTCCTGACCCTGAGCTCCAACAGAAAATTGACATTTAATCATTCATTGTGTGGGGGATGTGGAAGAGTGTGAAGTGTCCGGAGGCTAAGAATTGAAATTAGAGATAGACATGTGTTAGGAATCAATTCTTTTACTATAGTATCATAGTACATGTATCCTCTATCTTTTAAGTAGTAAAGATAAATTATGAATAGAAAAGTTGTTTTCCAATCTAAATCCAAGATCTCTACTCAAAAAAAAAGTCCGCCCCAAAAAGGACTCATCGCTAATAAAATTCCTAAAAAAACATGAAATAACACCTAAAGGGACGATTAAAAATTATTATTCATACATGGTATTTATGTTTTTTTCTCACAAGAATAAGAATCCGGGTTTTGAATTTATGTTACCCGGATTCATAATTATTTAAAATATTTTTGTAGTTTAGTTTTGGTAATTTTTTCTCCAAAATGTTCATCCTTTAAAGAAGTTTACAAAAAAAATACGATGGTGGTCGTATAAGCAAAGTATGGTTTAACATTATAATGGATTTAACATGTTACGCAAATTATAATTGCCAATTGCATCTGTTTTCACGTTAATCTCGAGGAGATAGTTTATAGTGTTAATATATCTTGTTTTTAAGTTGACTTTTAACACTCTGGTATTTCGTAATTTAAAGTCAGATATTAAAAGTTGTTTGTTTTGTTTTTTATTCTTCTTTTGACTTTATCTTTTTGTTAAAAATTAATGATTCTCTACTCTCTAGTAATAACATAAAAACATAAAATCCTACCAAATATTATATTAATACTAATATACACATGGTTGAATTTTATGATTTCAAAATATTATTTCCAACAATATCTTTATATGAATCGACGTTTTTTCGGAGCAAAGTTTTGTAAGAATAGCTGAGAGTATAAGGAATAGTCGCAGGTGTTTTTATCCTGGACAGGATATATTAACTGAATGTTTTCTGCTTCAACGTACAATTGCCAATTGTAATATAAGAATATAGCATTGAGTTGAAATATTTCATCCTATTCTTTCTCTTCTGATGCTCCCATTGTTTTAAGAGTGATGATTGTAACTAACAATGGGAAACTCTTAAGAGAATTTTATATCCTTTATTATTCTTACTGGGAAGCAATCTGTTTGATTTGAATAATTTCTGAGTTTGCTGTCAGATGTGTAGAAGAATTGACAGTAGAAGTTGGATGACACAGTAGTGTGGTGGTGGTGAAGTGGATTGTAAGAAGACGCACGACAGGGACAGGATCATCCATTACTGCGCGGCACCATAAATCAATTCCGAAGTTTCTCTTCTTCCCTTTTCTTCTTGTTGACTTGCAATTTTCAAATTGCCCTACAGATGTTATTTGTGCGGAATGTAAACGTTCAGGTCTCTTTTTATGAGTTTTATGACAGGTCCCATAACTTCCTACATCCTACCTTTTGGGAAACAAATTTTCTTGAGTGAATAGTCAAGAAGATGGAGGCGAGAGAAAATAGTGAAAAGAGGATAGTATATGTGTTAAATATACAAATGAATCAGTTATTCCGTATAAACTTATATCTTTTACAATATATTACAAAAGTTACTATATATTTTGAAAGGATTCCTTTTTTTTATCTAAACTCAAAAAACTGGATCTTCCTTGTTCGTAATTAAAAATAGAGAATCCTTATCTTAACGTTACAC
>JAQGCN010001369.1:0-10049 GCA_034699725.1 Friesea truncata | reverse complement strand
TGGGAGGAGCTTGCATTTGATTTATAAACATAAACAAAAACAAATGCATACGCAGTGCTACCCATGAACTCTATTATTGTAGTAAAGTTGGTTCGTTCGTAGAGTAGACTCATTCAATTGTCTCTTAAAAAGTCGACTCACGTTCATAAAAGGGAGCGAGAGGGTACTTAAGGTAGCTTTTTTAAGTAGCCATTTTGTATCTTTAAAAAAAATATAGTAGATGAAACTCATTATTCTTTTTCACTCTTACAATTTTGAAGTTGTTTTTAAGTGAGAGACCCCTTGAGGTGGGACGTGTTGTTTTGAAGGGAAGAAAATAACAAGGTCCACTCAGATATTCTATCCTACTCCTTTTTGGAAATTGGTTCGTTCAGGAGTAGATAATTAACCTAAGGAAAAAAAATAACTCCTTCTACAATCTTATGATTTTTCAACATTTCTTGAAACAAATCACACCTGCCACTTTTCTTCTTCGTCTTCATGGAATTTTAATGCTCTCATTTTCATCCATATCCAGATCATGGAAAGTAACATGGCGATATATCAAAAGATGAATGTCGTTAATACATACTCGACTTTTATAATAAGCACAGAGTTTCTTTCTCCTTTTCAAAACAATGTATGCTGAAATATTGTATTTCAATCAATATTTCTGTATTTTGATTACAATGATTTTAAGTTAGTACTACGATATTTGAGTGTTAGACATTTTGGTTGTAAAGTTTTTGAAGGTGACTTAATTTAGAATTTGGTATTCGTTAATAACTATACAAGGGAGAGAAAAGAGGAAAAGTCATCCATAAATCTTTCGTTAGAAAATAATCTCGTTTGTCGGAGTTCAAACTCTCATAAATTAAAAGGTTCCCCCTTTAAGTAATCCATTAGTCCAATTAATTTCGCACAAAAGAACCAACCACACAACTGAATGAATGCTGCTGTTCTTTTTCTTCTATACAAAATATATACACTAATTCCTCCAATCCTAAATTGCGTTGGTCAAACTAAAGGAATCGGTTCAGTGAATTCTGGATTTATTTCCTTTAATCAACGAAATTGGAGATACAGACAATAAATATTGGTTTGACTCATCATAGGTACATGTACATATGTAAGTTTTAAAGTTAAAGATTTTGGAACTGATTAGTTACTTTGCTACCTTTTCATAGTTGAAACACGAAAATCTCTAAATCACTTTTCTAATTTCATCTTCGTCTTTTCTGACAGCAGATGTTTGTTAGAAAAACTTGAAGAAGAAAGAATAGGGAAGAATCTTCTTCTGTAAGAATATAATTCAAGGTCAGAAATTTCATTGTATAGGATCGGACAATAGTTTCCACTCAAGTAACTTTAGCTTCTTCTTCGTAAGATTTTTAAAATGAAAGGCATGGAAGCGTAAGGGCTTACCAGTACTAATCCAGTGAACACAACAACGCAACGGTATACTTATAAGTTATATAACGTATAACGTAGGTGTTCGTTTTTTCAACTGTTAACAAATTCAAAAATGGAATTAAGCCCTAGTTTTTGACAGGAGAGCCTTAACAAATTGATAATAATGGAAATCTTTTCTTCTTTTTATAATAATAATATCCTAACTTATTTTTATAAGCCTTTTCTAACTCAATTCTACATCATGCTTTTAAGATTTAAGATTCTTATGGAAAAATTTTAAATCACGTATTTTTGATTTATTTTAAAACAATTTTTTTATTACCTTTATGAAAATGATTGGCTTTTTCTCACACTGTATACAAAAAAAAGTGTCGCCTTATTATTAAGCAAGTAACTTTGAAACAACCTTTTTGTATTTTACAATATGAAGGGAGCATGAAAATAAATGTTATAGAAAATGAAAAATATAAATTAAGGGTCCTTCTTTATTAGGAAGGATGACTTTTCATTTTACAAAACATTATGAAAGAAAGGGAATTGTATTTTATTCAATGGGGAAAATAATGTATGTTAATTATAAAATTATTGAATTGTGTCACTCTTGAGTTAAGTTGTAGGAATCAATTCGTGCGTTATAGAATATGCACTTGGCGACATAAGGAATATATGTATGTGCTTCTGTATTTGTGCATCTTGGCGTACGAAGTATATGAAGTCAATGAAAATTATCATTATACGATTTCCCTTAACTCACTACAGTCTACACTTTGGGAAATTCTAAAATTACACACAATCATACTGAATTGTATGAGAGAACTTCACTTCACTTACTTTCAAAGAGCATCCCTTCTTAGTTTATATTACATTGTATTCATTAAGTTAAAAGCAAGTTTCTAAAAATTCCATTTTCTAAAGCTATATAAGCAGGCCCTTTTTTGCGAAAAAATACAGGCGAAGACTTTGATTGTTATGACCATAGTTTCTTTGTGGTACTTGAGGAATACTGTATAGTAGCTATTATGATTATACAAGAGTAGACTGTATATAGTGATGGTAATAACAATAATATTAAGTACCCCCAATCATCTCCTCCATGGAGGAAATCCCACGTTTCTTATCCTAGAAAAAATCTACTGGGAAAAATATACTAAGGGTCATTAAGGAAACAACACCTTCACTTCAACAATTTACGCTTCATAGGATTGGTTGGTGCAAAAACCAGCCACCCTTTGAAATTATAACTCTGGATTCCTATAAATAAATGTCTGGAAATGGCCAATTTTGCATCGATTTTTACAACCACGCGCTGAGCAAACATTTTGCTAACAAACTATTATATTTTTTATTTACAGCACTCAGTTTCCTGTATTTCTTGGTAGTAGTTGTGAATGGAGATGACATGCGAGATGTTGTAGAAGGTGACAATGTGACATTGGAGTGTCGATTTGCACCACATCTGATAAGCCGTGGACGTGAGACACTTTATTGGTCTCGGACTAATACAAGGGATAAGGATAATGTTGCTATTGGAGAGACACCTTTGGATACAAACTATGCGTAAGTGTCATGACCTCTTTAAGAATTACCGATATACCACCAACCACCGATGACAAGTCAAATTATTACAAGAAAGACATTCGATGATAAAAATTCCTTTCAATTATTTCTTTTATAAGTTATAAATTCAGTCACACCTTTACATAATAAAATGCTGAGCACGCCTTAGATTTTTTTTTATTGCAAAACTTTTCTTAAAGTTAATATTGGATTTTTTTGTAATATTGACTTTTTTTCACAGAATTGACTATCGTCCTGCTGAAGGAAGATACGACCTTAAAATCCACAATGCTACTTATGACCGTGACAATGGAAAATTTGAATGCCGAATTAAAGCAAGTGGATCTGGAGCGGAGCTTCATTCAAAAGTTGTGCAATTGACAGTCCTCCTCCCTCCTGATGAACCAAAGGTCATCCCATCTGAACCAACAGCAACTGAAGGGAGGATCCTGGAATTGACATGTTCAAGCAGCGGTGGAAGTCCAGATCCTCTTATTCAATGGTACAGGAATGGAATGAGCTATCCGTTGGATTCTATTGTCAAGAAAGGGGGATCACGTAATAATCCCACTTCGGCAATTCTCTCAGTAACTCCAGTTCGAGACGATGATGGAACTGTCTATAAATGTGTCGTTTGGAATCGAGCTCTTGATAAGGGAGTCAAACTTGAAAAATCAGTCACACTTAATGTCAATTGTAAGATTCGAAGTTCGAACTAAAAAAATTTGACAGAATTTTTAATTGGCAAGCTTTTTTTTTAGATTTTCCTCGAGTGAAAGTTGGCCCTGAGAACCCACTCCGTGTTGAAAAAGGAACCTCAGCCAAACTCCATTGCAACGTTGATTCAAAACCTGCCGTGAGTTCAGTACGTTGGACTCGTAATGGAAAATTCAGTGAAACAACATTTACATACACAATTCCACGTACAAGTCTATCAGATGCAGGTACTTATCAATGCTCAGCAGAGAACGGTCTCGGCCAATCAGGAGAAGCGGATCTTAGTTTGGATGTACTCTACGCTCCAATTGTGAGTGTTACAGCATCCGTTGAATATGGTGAAGGAGAGACTGCTTGGATTAAATGTAATGTTACTTCAAACCCAAAACCAAGTTCCATCGAGTGGATAAAAAGGGATGACCCGGATTTTCATCACTACGGGGATATACTTAAAATTGAAAGTGTAACAGCAGCTAATGCTGGAATATACATATGCAAGGGTATGTCGTATATAAAACTCAATATTCAACTCAGGAATCCTTCAGGGATCCTCTTGAGATACGAGTGAGTGTATGCGGTTAATAAATATTTGATTTTCTGGTTTTAGCTACGAACGTCCTGAATCCTTCTGGTGATGTGAGTCCATACGAAAGAACTGGAAATGCTTCTGTAGCTCTTCTCATCAAACACGCTCCTGGACACACTATAATTGAACCAAGCGAACCATCAGTTGTAGAAGGATCCGGAGTGACACTGACATGTAGATCGGATCCCCCGGGGTGGCCATCACCACAATTCAGGTAATTAACTCAATCAACATTAATTTAACGAATGAACGAGTTCAAATGAGGAACCTGTAAACAATTTAGATTCTTCCATTTCTAAGTAAATTAAGATTGATTTAATTGTTTATTTGTAGATGGTGGAGAGAAGGTTCCGAAAGTACGACAGCAGTTGGCCCACAACTTAACATTGGATCTGCCAAAGTTTCATCAGAGGGAAAGTATTACTGTCAACCTAATAATGAAATTGGGACTGGCGATCGTGCATCAGTTGTACTCAGAGTTTATCAACCTCCTCGGCTTACTGCTCTTTTGGCACCACAAGCAATCCGTAGAACGGGAGAAAAAGGATTCAGTCTTACTTGTGCTGCGAATGGAATCCCTATCCCCAGAGTGTCATGGGTTAAGGATGGGATTCCAATTGACACAAATCCAAACTTCAGATCCATGTACAGGGTCGAAGAGAGAGAAATACAGGAGTCACATCGAGTTACCACAGTACAAACAACCTTGCATTTCAGTGGAGAAGGTCGAGATGGAATCACAGCAGAAGATAGGGGATACTACGCATGCGTGTTTGAGAATGAAGTCAAGAAAGAAGAATCTCACATGTACCTTCGTATTCAACGTAATGATTTATTTGTAACAAAGTTTTCCTGAAGTAGTTATGTGAAATATTTTGTTATTTTTACAGATAAACCACTCTTTCAAAGTAAGAATGAAATTGAGAAAGTTGCATTCGACATTGAAGATACAGCAGCAATCCCATGTAGAGTCCAAGCATTTCCAAAACCTGAATTTGATTGGTTTTTTGGAGGGAATGCATTACTTATGGATGTGAAAAACTACGAGATGAATTTAACTATACTTCAGAATGATGTTTATGTCAATACATTATTTGTAAAAGGAATCCGTGGCATTGAAGATTATGGAGAATATACATGCAGAGCAACAAATTCTATGGGAAATGCATCTGGTATAATCCTTCTACAAGAACGTGGAAAACCGTCACCACCTATCAGTTTGAAAGTAGAAAGTATTGGAGTTTCTTCAATTTCAATAAAATACGAACCAGGTTTCAATGGTGGTTATGAAAATACTAAATATTTTCTTCGCTATTACTCTGAACATGATACAAAGGAAGTTGAATATGATTGCCAGAATTATAACCCTTGTAATGTAACTGGGTTGGAACAGAAGACCGTGTATGTATTTAGGGTAAGAGACATAGTTCACACCTTCGTCATTATCTTGCTAGTCACTAATTATACATTGTCCAATTATTTAGATTCGAGCGCACAACTCTAAAGGACCGAGTGAATACACACCGACTATAACAGTAGTTACCCGAGTTGACTTATCAACAATACCAGATCCAACTGATGTCAAATTCGAACCTAAATCTGGTACACTCCTCTTCAACCACGTTGGTCCGATGCCAATTCGAGCAAAGGTTGAAGTACAAGACGAACAGGGAGCTTGGAGGAAATATAAGATGCTAATTGTTGACACTGAAAAGTTTCGAACACTCATAAAAGACGATAAGATTGTTGAAAATGTACGCGTAACACACTGTGTTGATGAAAATTCGTGTGGACGAACTGTACATGCGTTACTTGGTAAGTGGAATATTGCATATATTTGTATAAGTAGTTTCAGTGTTAATTGTGTTTTTTTTTGCAGTAAATGATGTTCCTGCAGCAGCACCAGTTGGTGTAAGGGTTCACTACGTAATAGCAGGGGTTGTATCTGGTATAGTTCTTCTACTCTGTTTTGCCCTTATCCTTGTATTCTGTTGCTGTCGAAAGAGAAAAGTTGACAAGAAAGAATATGAAACTGGTCGAGGTCATCAAACTCAAGTAGTCCCACCTCCATACTATACAAATGGAATGGAGAACAAAGGACTTGAACGTACAATGGATATTATGGAAGATAGTATTAAAAATTACAATGGAACACAGAATGGATATATTACATATAATGGACACGTGCCAAATGGAAATGGAAGTAAGACATAAATACAAACAATAAATCTAAATCATATACTAATCCATTCTAAATGTTGTATTTCTTTTTAGATATTCCTTATATTGATCAAAATAGTTATTCAAATTCCAATAATGGAGGATCAGTTGATTCTCAAGACTCCTTATGGAAAGTAACGCAAGTACCCCATGAACAACAATCACATCCATCCCTCCAACAACACCACCACCGTGGTAACTATGAACAGTACCCCCCACCTGAAGAGTCATACGGTCCTTATGAGACTCGTAATAACTATGTCACTGACCCTTATGGGGCTATCCCTAAACCAAAGCGAAGACTGGATCTCATCGGTAAGTTTTAAGATGAACTTTTAATTTAATTTTAAAGATAGTTTTAAATTCTAATTCCTGTTTTAGGCGATCATTCTCCTTATCACGATTTAAGTGGACTACCTGACCCTTACCTTGATCCACATTCTGACGAATCATCCCATTCCCATTCAAATAATCATCAACCCCAAGTCCAAATGTCATTTGGAGAGTCACTAGAGAGTGGATATTCAACACCTAATTCTAGGAATAGAAGAGTAATTCGTGAAATAATAGTGTGACAGAACGACAATCGTGCCAATTAGTGTCATAATAGAATGAGTTGGATCAATGCTCAATCAATTAATTTTAACTCCTTTTTAAATGCAAAAAATTAAGAAAATATTAATTTGGAAAATGGTTATCGATCTCATTTTATTTAAAAAATGGTTCACAATATTTAATTATAAATTACAACAGTATCATATTCATCACATCAACAGAACAGAGTATAATTTAATATATTTTATAATAGTCAGACGGGTACATATAATTTCTCAGGACTTTTGTTTTAATATTTTTAAGAATGTAAGAAATATTAACGATGCTCTCTTTCCCACCCAAATACAATACAAGCAGTTTTAATTTTAATTTATTTATTTATACTCATTCAGATAATGTCTCTCTAACCTTGTTTTTAAATATGCTGAATTTTTTATACGAAAAATTTATTTTATGCCGCTTCCACTTTTCATTACTTTTTAAAGTTAGAACTAATACATAATGTATATACAGTATATGTAAATGTAAAATATAATTTAAGAAACTAAAAGTAATTCTTTAATTTATTTTCAAGCGAAACTGATTGTTTTAATGTATTATAAGTTAAATGTTGGTGTTTACAATGACAAATGCCATGTTATGGATGAAGTGAAATGAATGAATTTAATTTTTGTAAACCATGCATAAGTGTTAGACGATATAATATAATATTATGCAAGGACAAGAAAAAATGTCCAATTGTCATAATAAATCTTACAGCAAAAAAATATGTTTAATAAAATAAATACAAAAAACTACTGAATTTTTGGTTTCTGTTTGTTTATACATGTACACGTTTGACAAAACGAAGGGATAAATACCTCAATAGTTCTATCGTTATTGTGATAATTGAAACAAACAGAATATTATTGTTAACAAACTTTTAAAATAACAAACAAGTAACTTTACAACACCTCGGTTTGTCCACTTTTAAGTTGGATTTACTTAAGACTTGGGGATGGGATTTTAAGGCTGGTGGGTGTGATAATGGATACTGGATGTAAACGGCATGTAGGATTTTTATAATTTTAGTATCAAATTATTCAGAAAAAAGAGCTTTAAAATATAAGATATGAGACTTGACTTGGTTATTAAAACTAATATTTCTCCAAAACGGCACTGAGAATTTTTATAATGTTGGTGTCAAACAATTTAGTATAGAATGCTTAAAAAATATAAAATATGTTACTGGACTCTGCATGCCGAAAACATTTGATCTAAAACTCATCTTTATATATTCGAAAATATACTTGGATGTCAATACTAAAACTAATATTTCTCGAAAACGGCACTGGGGATTTTTCTAATGCTGGTGTCAAATAATTCAGTATAGAATGCTTAGAAGTATAAGATATGTCGCTGGACTCTGCACACCGAAGAACATTTTATTTAAGACTCATCTTTATATTTTCCAAAATATAATTAATGTCAATACTAAAACTAATATTTCTCGAAAACGGCATGAAGGATATTAATAATTTTGATATCAATTTATTCATTAACAAGTACGTTAAAATATATGACATGTGACTTAATACCAAAATTATAAAAATCCTACAGGCTGTTCTCGAGAAATATTAGTTTTAGTGTGAACATCCATTATATTTTGGAAAATATAAGGATGAGTCTTCGATGCACATTTTTTCAATATACCAAGTCAAGGCACATATCTTATATTTTACAATTCTTTTTTCTGAATAATTTGATACCTAGATTATAAAAATCCTACAGGGGCCATTCTCGAGAAATATTAGTTTTAATATGGACATCCATTATATTTTCCAGAATATAAGGATGAGGTTTTTGATACAAGCAGTTACGGGGTTCACCATCAAGTGACATATATTATATTTTTAAGCATTATTTTCTGAATTATTTGACACCAAAATTAGAGAAATCCACAGTGTCGTTTTGGAGAAATATTAGTTTTAATATTGAAATTCGTGATATTTTCGAAAATATAAGGATGAATTTTTGATACAAACAGTTACGGGGTTCGCAGCCAAGTAACACATTTTATATTTTTAAGTATTCTTTACTGAATTATTTGACACCAGAATTATAAAAATCCACAGTGCCGTTTTGGAGTAATATTAGTTTTAATATTGACATCCATTATATTTTGCTATTAATTAATGCGTAAACTTTATTTTTTTTAAAAGTGAATCGTAGTGGGTCGGTGAATTTTAAGGTGGTCAAACATTATTATCCACTTAAGTGGGTCAACTTACACTCCACCCACACCATTTTTATATCCACAACTAAACCCACCTTCGTATCCACCATCAGACCCACCAACGCTTCAAACCCATTGACTCCCTTAAACCTCCCACTCAGAAAAAAGTGGACAAATTGAGGTGTATTATATAGCTCTTATCTAGCAACTTCTGGAAAGATTTGGCTCAAAATTAAAGGGTTTCTAACGTATGACCCAATAAAATTTGAAGCATCCGTTATCTTGTTTTGTTTACGGACTTGGTAAATGCATAACCTGAAGTTTGGCTAAAATTGTAATTTATTATTTTCAGATTTAGAATTAATTCGTAATATTGAAATATATCGAGCGAGGGTGAGACCGACACAACTCGTAGCTGTTTATTTTCTCGTTTTTCGACCATAGTAAAACTATGGTAAGTATGAGTTCAAATTCTGATTTTGGCTTTTGGGTTTAATTTCTTATGCTATCTTTATTGTCTTCAATTCAATTTATTATTTCATTTTTAGTTGATTCCAAATAAACGTGAAGGAAAAGATGAACTAAATCAAGATTTATTTAGAGATCCTACCAAAGCAAGTGAAACAGTGGGTTCTATTGGTCTAACCTACCGTAGGAACATGGAAAACAAAGATGAAGGTTAATTTTTTAAAACGACACAAAATATTTAATTCAAAGTATGGAACAAGAGTTTTTGTTTTTAGGTCAACAGGTTATACTGGTGGATATGCGTGAATTTAGATCAGAATTGCCATCCTTAATTCACAA
>JAQGCN010001368.1:0-10062 GCA_034699725.1 Friesea truncata | reverse complement strand
AAAAGTTTTAGAAGCATATTTTGTGAAAGTGTTATCATTAATTTTGTATTATGGCCAATTTCAATTGATGTTTTGAAGGATTGTATTACAAGTTTATCAGGAAATCTTCTACGATGTACGTTAAATATTATTATTCAACAACGAGAACCAGAAGAAAAAGAAATTGTTTTAATGCAAGAAAAATTAAGCATGATTTTTAAACTTTCAAAAAAATTGAATTTTTTGGAAATCAATTGTAGTTACAAAACTATGTGCAAACTAGACAGTCCTAAGATGTTACAGGTCGAAAAATTGTGCTTAAATATAAGAGATAATAGAAGATCCAAAATCGAATCAAGTCATAGAAACTATACGCAATATTTTATTTCTTCCTTCATTGAAATATGTCCTAATATAAAAATGTTAGAATTGACATGGGATGACAGGATGTGTATTATCTTCACTATTCCTTCCCTCCCACAATTGAAGAAATTCAAAGTTCATTCAATGGATTTCAAACCAGAGCTTGATAAAGAGACATTAGACAATTGGTTGCTAAATGCACCTGCACTTGAATATTTTGAACATAATATAAATTTTAGAATGGATGCAAGTGAATACCTTCATTCTATTCGACATATCAAGCAGACAAAACCTTACTTGCGGTTGGATAATCTTCGTCAAATTCTTCCAAATATAGAAGGAAAAATTGTTAGTTTTGAAGTAACATGTAAAATAGATGAAGTAATGTCTAAAGAAATCACAGCATTTTTAGCTTCCCAAACTGAAACTTTGGAAGTGTTGAATATTCAGGAACAATCAGGAAACATATTAGACATTCCACTACTTAAGCAATTGCACACACTTATATACGAACCTACTAACGAACGATATAATCAAACCATTTTACATTTAAAATCAGAAAGATTTCCAAAGTTAAAATTTGTTACTTTTTTAAATGAACAAAGAAACCATCGTCAATTTCCATTTACAGAAGTATATCCGGCAGTTGAAAGTTTAACACTTGAAAAGTTTAAAGTAAAGAATTGGGAAAGGATATTTCCAAATTTAAAATCATTTACAACAACCTGTACAGATCAAAACTATGAAAATTTCTTAGATTTTTCACCTAAAGTTGAATCCTTGGAGCTTTGTCTTGATATAGGGTAAGCCCAATATTTATTTTTCATATATTTCTTCTAGTAAAAAATTTATTTTTTAACATAGTTGGGGAAAAGAAGAACAATTTTGGAATTTGATGACTAGAAACGCTGTGATTGATCCTAAAAGTGTGTTTTACATAAAAAGGGTCAATGATATAGAAAAATCAAAAAACCGAAAACTTCCTATATTGCCAAGTAACAAATATCTTATTAACTGAATATATATAGAAAAATCATTAGAATTACTAAATTATTCTACTTCAAACTTGTTTTATTTTAGATTTGGATGTTCTAGAAATTGAAAGCTCCAATGATGTTCACGTTAAAACAATAGCTTACATAACTCTTCATTATAATTTTAAGACATACCGAAAATTGGAATTTAATATCGAGGAAAAAATTTACCAAACTGTATGTTCACACTTTTGAAAGATATATTTTGTATGATTTAATAGTAATTGTTTTTTTGCAGATACCAAAAGAAATTATTCAAATTTTAAAAAACAACCACAATGTTATATTTGTTTCAACGTATTAAAGACTGCAGACATTTTTGATTAACAGCCGCTTTCTCTAAGCAAGTTCAGAATACTCTGGAAAAGTACTGCGAAGGAGAATGTATCCCGAAACACTTCAAGTGAAAAAATAATTATACAATTTAAATTAAGAAAATGATGTCAACTGAAACCTTTATTCAAACAACAGTGTATAGAAATAATTTAGTAGTACAATCAGCATAAAAATATTACATTCTCACAGAGCTTAATTCGTTTTCGAACGAGTTTTTTGGAATGTGATATTTTGAGCTAAGTATTAAATAATTAGGATAAACGCTTATTTTTTGTAATTGAAACTGCAAAACTGCACCTGTCAGTCGGACAGTAATTTGAAAAGTTGTGTTGCATAGACAAAACAAATAAAGCGTTAGATTATTTCTGAAAATTATCGTAACGGTGTAAGGTACCCCGAATCGTCACTATCCATTTACATACTTAATGGAAAACCTCTTTTTCTCTCATTACGCTTTGCATTAGAATAATCAGTTTTTCACTCTCCTCTTTTTTGGTTTGTGCATGGAGGTTTACATGTAAACTTTTGAGAAGAGTTGAAAAACTAGAAAAACCAATGTTACGAGTCCATAAGAGAGTTGGAAAGAGAAGTAGTGACGATTCGGGATACCTTACTATAACAAAATCAAAGAATCCGCCTACTTACTGAACAAATTATAAAGTCGTATAAAATAATTATTGCAGGAGGTAGTAGAAGTGGCATTAAAATCATTTTTTGATTCAAATTGATATAAAAGTATATTAATATAAAAGTAAAATTTCTTTAAATAATTTTTGGTAAATTTGAATAAGCATGCAATTTTTTCTTGGCTATCAGATTCAACATTGTAAATTAGACAAAATAATGTTTAAAAGGTTAAATATTTAGTTTTCAAACACACTGTAACATAATCTAATAAAAAAATAAGTTTTAAGGTATTACAAATTGATATTTTCAAAATTGCCTGCGGGCTTTGTTAAACCTTGAATTTACAAGAATAGATTCATGAAAGGCTCTTTCTTTTGTTAGACATTTATTTTACAGAAAGTTTCATATTCTGTGTTGAATTATTCAACAAAACATTTAATATTGTATTTTGCTTCTGTTTTCAACAAGTTAATTAATAAGTATTTGATTTGATTGAAAAATGGAGATTTATTTGCCGAACGAGGTAAGTTTTTTAGTACTATTACGGAGCGATAGTTACGTTATGTTTTTGGACCCGTCTGTCCGTCAGTCTTGAGACACGAAAAGTACTTAAAAAAACTTAACAAACTTTTTTGTTGCCTCATGACCCCAAAGATGACAGATACAAAAGTTGTTCAAAAATAATAAATACAGACGGGTCATGCAACATATGACCTTAGGGCACTATCGCTCCGTTTTTACACCCCTGGGTTACAGGGTTTATTTAATTTTTAATATTACATTTAAATGAATATTTATTATAAAAATAAATTATATTTTTCAGATATAGAGTAAAATAGTGAATAACTTGAGCACAAGGAATTTAATTACAGTTAGATTGGTATCCGGTGAATGGAACCATATATCACTTCTCTGTCTCAAGAAACGTGATGATATTCAAGTTACAATTAGAAACGACGAAGACTGCAAAATTCTTAAAAGTTTTCAAAGCAAATTTTGTGAAAGTGTTATTTTTAATTTTGTATTATGGCCAATTTCAATTGATGTTTTGAAGGATTGTATTACCCGTTTATCTGGAAATCTTCTACGATGTACGTTAAATATTATTATTCAACAAAACGAAAGAGAAGAAAAAGAAATAGTTTTAATGGAAGAAAAGTTAAACATGATTTTAAAACTTTCAAAAAAGTTAAAATCTCTAGAAATAGTTGCAGACATTCAAATTATGTGCAAAGTGGAGGGTCCTCAGATACTCCAACTTGAAAAATTGTGCTTAAATGTACAAGCTACTTTAAGGACCAGTCGCGAGGACCAGTCAAAAAGTTCAAAGAACATGCAATTATTTTTTACTTCCATCCTTGAATCATCTCCTAATATAAAAAGTTTAGCATTGACATGGAATCACATGTGCATTCCGTATACGTTTTTAACTATTCCTTCCCTCCCAAAATTGAAGAAATTCTTCGTTCAGTCAATGTATCCCTATTTAGTGTTTGAAAAAGTAACATTGGACAATTGGTTGCTAAATGCACCAGCACTTGAATATTTTGAACATAATTTATTTTTTCGAATGGATGCAAATGAATATCTTAATTCTATTCAACATATCAAGTATGCAAAACCTTACTTGCGTTTATATTTCTTTAATGAAATTCCAAATATATCGGGAAGAATTGTTAGTTTGGAAAGTGGATTACATGAAACTAATTATGAATATTTCCCAACCTTTTTATCTTCCCAAGCAGATACTTTGGAAGTGTTGAAAATTAGTAATACAGTGAAGAAATTAGAAATCCCCCCCCCTTAAGAAATTGCACACGTTTATATATAAACAAGACAGGCATGGGGATATTTTAAATTTTAAACCAGAAGGATTTCCAAAGTTAAAATTTGTTACTTATTTAAATAAACTTAAGAAGAATCCACTGACTGAAGTATATCCAACAGTTGAGAGATTAACACTTGAAGAGTTTCAAGCAAAGAATTGGGAAAGGATTTTTCCAAATTTAAAATCATTTAAAACAACCTGTAAATATAAAAACTATGCAAATTTATTAGATTTTTTGTCTAAAGTTGAATCCTTGGAACTTTGCCTTTATCCCGAGTAAGCTCATTATTGCATGTTTTCGATAACTCTTCTAATTGAAATTTTTTTAACATAGTTGGGATACACAAACAGAATTTTGGAATTCGATGACTAGAAACGCTTTGATTGATCCTGGAAGTGTATTTTACATAGAAGGGGTGAATGATATTGAAGAATCAAAGAATGAAAATCTTCCTATATTGCCAAGTAAGGATTATTTTATTAACTAACAATATACTCAAAACTTTATATTTTTTATTAAAATTGTTTTATTTTAGATCTAGATGTTTTAAAGTTTAAATATTGTGATGATGTTCACATTAAAGCAATAGCCTATATCACTCTTCAGTATAATTTTAAAACATTCAGAAAGTTGTAATTTAAACTACGAGAAAGAGATTACCAAAGGGTATGTTCAATACTTTATTAAACTATATTTTGTACGATTTAATAATTTTAGTTATTTTGCAGATACCAAAAGAAATTATTCAAATTTTAAAAAACAACCACAATGTTATATTTGTTTCAACGTTATAATTAGCGAATAGCAACCACTTTCTTTGGACAACATCACAAACTCTCTTAAATGGAATACGAAAAAGAATGTGTCCCGAAAAACTTTAAAGGGTTATCTTGTAAACATTTTTTTAAAAATTATAAGTAAACAATAATTTCAAAATTGAAATTTCTCGACAGTTGAATTTATTAGAAAAGTACATGTTCAAATAATAAATAGATAGATCACATTTCCCAGTTTTAATATTACTACTTCTAAATAATTTATGACATATATTTCATTTCAACTAAAACCATTTTTATTCAACAAACTACAGTGTATTAGAAATAATTTAATATAGAAAAATATTATATTCTCGCCACACATATTCTGACGTTAAATTAGTTTTTGAACGAGTTTTTTAGCAAGAGATATTTTGAGCTAAATACAACATTAGAGGATCTACTCACTTTTGTTCCCATCAGTAAGCATTAATTTAGCAATTTCGTTAGAAGGGTCCTTTGATGAAATGTCGTTTGTATTGGAGGGTGATTTAAATTAGTGAGCGATTAAACTCAACCCAATACAAGAAAGTTACACTTTGAATTCCATTACGAAACCAAAAAGGGCAAATTAAGAATTATAGTTGTTAGTCTTATTGGCTAAGATCAACGTTGCTTGACAACGAAAGTTTGGTTTTCTGACATAGTTTCAAACGATCGAAAGAAAAATCCATGGATGCACTTTAAAAAAAATTCAGCATGCAATTTTCACCTGGCTATTAGAATTCAACATTCAAAATTACACAAAAAAATGTTTGAAAGAATAAATATTTGGTTCTCCAACACACTGTAATATAAACTACAAAAAATAAATTTTAAGGGATTAGTGCAGAATAATATTTTCAAAATTCCTTGAGGCCTTTGTGAAAACCTTCTAACCTTGAATTTACAAAAATAGATTCATGAAAGGGTTCTTGCTTTTGTTAGATACTTATTTTACACAAACTTTAACATTCCGATTCCGAGTCAAACTATATTCAACAGAACTTAATACTATGTGTATTTTGCTTTTGTGTTTAACAAAATGGAGACTTATTTGCCGAATGAAGTAAGCTTTTTAGTAGTATTACATTTAAATTAATATTTATTGTTAAAATAAATTATATTTTTCCAGATATGGAGTAAAATACTGAATAATTTGAGTACAAGAAATTTAATAACATTTAGATTGGTATCCAGTCAATGGAACAATGTTTCACTTCTCTGTCTCAAGGAACATGATAATATTCAAGTTACAATTAGAAACGATGAAGATTGCAAAATCCTTAAAAGTTTTAGCAGCATATTTTGCGAAAGTGTTATTATTGTTACGGGTGCATAATTTAAAACTAATTTACACCCGTAATTTTATAAATCTGTGGTGTAACAAAACTCACAAATGTGTGGGTGTACAGCCACAGATACGGAATAAGTCACAAATACAGAATTAGTCACAAATACAAAATAAGGATTTGTGTAGCAAAGGATGTATGTAATCAACTAAGAATGCTTACGAATATGAATATGGGGACTTAGCAATGTGAGACTAGAGACAACTTGACCTATGACCTCCACAATAGGACACAAAGACAAAAGAACGACTGACCAAAGAAATAAACACTTTAAACTTGAAAGAAAGATTTTAGTTTTGAAAGTCTTTTATTTAAACTAAACGAATGAAAACTTCCCACGAAGGGCCACAAAGAAAGACAAGAGACAGAGTCACCACCACAAAGGTCAGACTGCGACTCCATCGGGCAGAGTTACCCCCACAAAGACTAAAGATAGAATGATTATAGATAGATTGATACTAAACTAAAGCTAAACTTATTTATAGGGTTGGTTCTGACGAGAACCGACAAAACTACACAATAATCTATGAATAATAATTAGGTAACTAATTATAAATAAGAAATAATAATAATGTAAACTAAAACTAGAGTTGCTGTCGATGAACTCCAAACTGATAAGATAATCCATGAGATGAGGAAAGGGAAATCATGATGATGATAAACTGGAAAGGGAATGTTGATGCAAAGATTTGTCAACCGTAACATTATTAATTTTGTCTTATGGCCAATTTCAATTGATGTTTTGAAAGATTGTATCGCCAACTTATCTGGAGATCTTCTACGGTGTACGTTAAATATTATTATTCAAGAACAAGAAGCAGAAGAAAAAGAAATTGTTTCAATGCAAGAAAAATTAAGCATGATTTTTAAACTTTCAACAAAATTAAAATTCCTGGAAATGGTTGGAGACATTCAAATTATGTGCAAAGTGGAGGGTCCTCAGATGATCCAACTCGAAAAATTGTGCTTAAATATACAAGCTACTGTAAGATCCATATTCGATCGAAATATTCCAAAGAACATGCAATTATTTTTTCCTTCCATCCTTGAAATATTTCCTAATTTAAAAATGTTAGCATTGACAAGGAATATCATGTGCTACTCGTGTACGTTTTTAACTATTCCTTCCCTCCCAAAATTAAAGAAATTCTTCGTTCAGTCAATGTATCCCTATTTAAGGGACGTGTTTGATAAAGGAACATTAGATAATTGGATGTTCAATGCACCAGCACTTGAATATTTTGAACATAATTTATATTTTAAAATGGATGCAAATGAATATTTAAATTCTATTCAACATATCAAATATGCAAAACCTTACTTGAGTTTAAATTCCTTTAATGATATTCCAAATATATCGGGAACAATTGTTAGTTTGGAAAGTCGATTAGACGAAAATAATTCTAAATATTTCACGTCCTTTTTATCTACCCAAGCCGAAACTTTGGAAGTGTTGAAAATTAGTAACTCAGTGAAGAAATTAGAAATTCCTCCACTCAAGAAATTGCACACGTTTATATATGAACAAGGGATGCGTGGGGATATTTTAAATTTTAAACCAGAAAGATTTCCAAAGTTAAAATTTGTTACTTTTTTAAATAAACTTAGGAAGAATCCACTTCCTGAAGTATATCCAACAGTTGAAAGTTTAACCCTTGAAGAGTTTCAAGTAAAAAATTGGCAAAGGATATTTCCAAATTTAAAATCATTTAAAACAACCTGTAAATACGAATACTTAGATTTTTTGCCAAAAGTTGAATCCTTGGAACTTTGCTTTGATTCAAAGTAAGTTCAATACTGTACGTGTTCCATAACTCTTTTAACTGAAAAAAAATTAAAGTAGTTGGGATACACAAGCAGAATTTTGGAATTTGATGACTAGAAACGCTTTGATTGATCCTGGAAGTGTGTTTTACGTAGAAGGGGTGAATGATATTGAAGAATCTAAGAATGAAAATCTTCCTATATTGCCAAGTAAGGATTATTTGATTAACTAAAAATATACTCAAAACTCATTAACTATTTATTTTTTTATTAAATTTGTTTTTTTAGATTTAGATGTTTTAAAGTTTAAATATTGTAATAATGTTCACATTAAAGCAATAGCCTATATCACTCTTCAGTATAATTTTAAAACATTCAAAAAGTTGGAATTTAATGTACGGGAAAGAGATTACCAAAGCGTATGTTCACAATCTTTAAAAAAATATTTTGTACGGTAAATAATTTTAGTTTTTTGCAGGTACCAAAAGAAATTATTCAAATTTTAAAAAAGAACCACAATGTTATATTTGTTCCAACCATCTATCCATCATAGAAATTACAAACATTTGTCAATAGCAACCGCTTTCTTTGAACAAATTCACAACTTAAATGGAATTCGAAAAAGAATGTATCCCGAAAAACTTTTTTGTGAAAGTATTATCTTGTAGACATTTTTTTTAATTTTGAGTAAACAATTAATTCAAAATTGAAATTTTTTGACAGTTGAAATTATTAGAAAAGTACATGTTAAAATAATAAAGAGAAAAGATCACATTTCCTAATTAATTAATACTACTATACTACTAAATGATTTATATAAAAAAAAATTCTTCTGAAACCTTTTTCATTCAACAAACTACAATGTAATAGAAATAATTTAGTAATGCATTCATACAAAAATATTATATTCTCTGTACATATATTCTGACATTAAATTAGTTTTTGAACGAGTTTTTTGGCATGAGATATTTTGAGCTAACATTAGAGGATCTACTTCTGTTGTCATTTAATAACCCATCAGTAAGCTTTAATTTGGCATTTTTGTGGGAATGTTTTTTTGATGAAGTGTCATTTGTATTGGAGGGTGAGTTAAATTAGTGTGCGATGCTGCCAAATTACGAAAGAATAAGTCTTAATTTACCCTCTTAATTTCTTAAGGGAGTTGTTTACAGAGATGCGAGAGCATGAGTTTCAGGTGGAAAGCATTCATATTTTGGTGGTCGAGGTTTCTCCTCTTGAACTGCGTAATGTTAAAGAGGTAATGGTAAGCAATAAAGGAAGTTGGCAAGTTCTTTAAATCAATAAATTAATTCATAAGCAGTTGCAAATGAAGGAATAGATAATAATGATTGTAAGAAATTAATTAATAAAAAGTTAATATAATATAAAGTGTGAATATTTAAATGTGTTTTGTGTCTTTTAATTTTAATTTGTTATTAAATTAACTTGAATAAATAAGTAATTTTAATATGGATTATAAATTATAATTTCTTTTATTTAATCCAAGTATAGAGAATTATTAATATTATAAATTAATGAATAAGGCACATGGTTATAATATTTATTTGATTTTGTCATCTATATTTTGTTAATTTAACCATTGTTATTGGATTTTATTGAATATCAACATAAGTATTCATAAAAGAATAATGTGGAATATCTTCTTTAATTTTACTTTCCAACCATTCAAATATTCTAAACCACCAAACTCTATTAACAAAATTTCATCTTTCTAAAATATTAAAAAAAAATATATTATTAATATAATATATTTTACTTTACTTTTATTTTTACCCTTGATATATCCACCATAATCTTGTAGTAAAATAATAAGCAACAATAACATCAATTGTATAATGACCACGAGCAGAAAGCACCGATAAAATCCCAATAATTGCAATAATCCATGTAATACGATTATTTTGAAGAGTAAGAATACGAAGATTAACAAGTAATTCCAATCCTTGTATTTTTGTAATTTTGT
>JAQGCN010001367.1:0-10068 GCA_034699725.1 Friesea truncata | reverse complement strand
CATGGTTTATCTTGTAAATTCAGCAAAGGAAGATGGCCAAGGCATGACGAAATGAACGATCTTATATTCAGATCTCTGAAATCAGCTAATGTTCCATGCATTAGAGAGCCAAATGGATGCTCTACCAAAGACGGAAAACGACCGGATGGTTTAACACTTGTTCCATGGGAGAAAGGGCAACCTATGATTTGGGATTATACTTGTACTGATACATTTGCACCTTCGTATGTCGACCATAGCGCATTGGAACCTGGCTATGCAGTTAAAAAGGCTGAAGAAAATAAAAATAAGAAATTCTCGGACCTTAAAGCGTATCACTTCATACCATTCGCATCAGAAACTTCAGGAATAATTGGACAATAGGGTGTTCGTTTTATTAAGCAAATTGGAGAATGTTTACAAATTAGCTCTGGAGAAGAATTGGCTTCCACCTACCTGTTCCAAAGGGTAAGTCTTATAATTCAAAAAGGAAATGCTATGTCTATTATGGGAACTCTTCCGGATGAAAGACAGCTAGAAGAAATACTATTAATATAAGTTTAACTAACATATTTTTACGTCACATTTATCTAAACATTACGTATATTTGATTAAATTATAGTATTTCGAATCAATTTCTTCTGTTGCATAAATTGGATTGATTGAAAAACACACTTTTTGGATTCTAAAAAATGGATTCATACTGTAAATTACTAAAAATAAATGTGTAACTGCGTGTCCTTCATGCAATCGGGATTGTTCTTTGTTCACAAAACGACGTTAAATTATTTATGATAAAAATGATGCAGTGTCCATTGAAATAGAGTCGTGGGTTTAATATTTCTTGTCATTTAAAAGTTAATGAATTTGTACTTATGTTAATAGAACATTTTTCTCCTGGTATGGTTCTTTCATGCCATAGCTTCCCGGTGTAAAATTTACCATATAATGTTCCAAGTCTCCACCCCCTGTACAGTTCCTGATTAGACGTACTACTAGTATTTAATACTTTATCACAAATTAAAATATAAATAGACAAATATATAAATGTCGGCGTTTTAAAATAGCAACAAATTATAGAATAATTGAGAATTTATTTAGCGATTGTAGGAATGGTAATAAATACCAATTACTTATCCGCCGAATTTCAGAAAAGTATAGACTTTTACTAAGGTTAAATAATATAACTATTTAAACATCGTGTAAAAAGAAATACTAACGAACCAAGTTAACTTGTGGGTTTTTGTATTGCTGTTGATCATCATATCGTGATTCTTTGACATTAAGAGGTTGGTGAATAATAAATAAAAATACGAATCTACAATATCAAATATATTAAATCAATCAATTTGGCTATGTAAATTCCGCTTACTGAAACTACGCATTTAACTTTTTTAATAAACCCTTCAACATCAACACAGGCACATTAAAAAGCAGCCGCAGCCTAGAACCATATTCACAATAAAAAATTCAATAAATATCAAAATCTCTTGATTTGACATTAAGGAAACATTCACGGACACGTTGATGCATTTCAGAATGAAGGCTGGCTCGGGGAAAAGTTTCTAAATCCGAATATACGTTACGCCACTGCTCATCTCTGTAAACAATGTTAAAAATTATAATATTGTAATTGTCTACATTTTAAACTACTAAATCTCTTTCCTTTCTTATTATGAGCAGATGGTAAAGGAGGAGGTTCACCTCGAGCTTCCATTGCGATTAAGGAAAATATTTTAGGATCACTAAAAGAGAAACAGAAATCAATATTAAAATTCAGAATAGTAATAAATAAATATTGAATATTACAAATCCATATGTTCCTTATCAGTCACGATATCTTTAGGACATGTCAAAACAGTGTCCAAATACTATAGAAGTACGGGAAATTAAAGTTTAAAAAATTTGACAAAAGAATTTATATTTTGTTTTACAGAAGATAGAGAAAATAGAACAGAACCACTGATAGTAAGAGGCCAAAACGCTGTTTTTCTAAAAAAAAAAACCAATTGCAATTTTAATTTGCAAATTAAATTGAATATTTCACCTAAAAAGTCTTCGTTTGGCTATCTCTATTGGTTCTAAGTCAGATTGGTCAATTGATTTCCTTTATTTTGATTAACTGCATGACGGAGGAGGGTATGGCACTAGAGTGTTCTGTCGCATGAATTCAACGAAATCCTACACACAAATAAAACAGATTACATTAATAATCCAAGCCAAGCCTACAGTTCAACTTTGATTCATACGGGTATAATTCTGTAATCTGTGACTTCGTATCCTTGGAACAACGGCTCCTTGCCTTGAGGTAACGTCAAATAATTCATAATAAAAATTAAACAGTGTCCATAAAAATATAGTCGTGATTTTAATAGTTCTTTATGTTTATGTAATTGTAATTATGTTGATTGAACATTTTTTATCTGGTATTGTTCTGTCATGCCATAGTGTCTTTAATTTTAAAATTTTTACAAGTTTCCACCTAACTATTAAACTTTTCTAAACATAATTTTCCGATTCTTCATACTCTGTACAATTTCTGATTTGATGCTGCAACTGATTCCTGAATATTTGGATCTTCAAATGAATTTCCATATTCACAATCCAATAAATTAAAATCACAATTTTCAAAAGGAGCATCTGCAAAATTATTTTTTAGGGAACTGGCGATTAAAAATTAAAAATTAATGTTTAATATTTATTTATTATAACGATTATTAACATTATTAGTTGGAAATATTTGACCATTTGTTTACGATTTGAAATTGTTAAAATTTCAAATTCCCTTTATAAATTCATACCACCTAAACATATTACTCAGTTTGAATAACTGAAAAACTCATAACACTTTAAATTGTTTCAAATATAAATTAATAATCCTAAGTAATATAAAGATTGGTAACATACATTCTGTTAGAAATATTACAGTAAAAGATACCATGGAAAGTACACTTAATATAATAAAAGTAGAAATAATTTTCATATCTTTTACTTTAAAAGGTTGTGGATTATTTTCTTCTTTAAATTTTTCAATCTCGTATTTCATACGCTCTTTATGAAAAAAAAAATTATCTGCATTAACCTCAACAGATTTATAAAATTTTAATATTCCTCCTTCAAATAAAATATTTCCAACTCTATAAGCTTTCTCTTTAATAAATCCAATGTAATGATAAAAATGATTTTCAATTAGGAAATCTTGAGGTATATAATAACATGAAGTTAAATTATAATACCTCAACATTAAAAAGGAAACAAAATTTATATTATCAAATAAATAACTTATGTTGCATTCACTTAACTTTGTGTAATTTATTAAAGATATTGTTGTATTTGGGTATATTATATAATTTTCATAAGGTGGAGTTATTTTAGTTTTGTTGAATAATTCAAATAAGAATTTAGTAGTGCTCTCTAGACTACTACTAAATATTTTATATTTGTTATGAATTATTAGTTCTTTTAATGAATTAATTTTAATGTATGGTGGTGGTACTGTAAGTTTAGAGCTGATAATTGATTCATAATGCCAAAGTATTTCACAAAAACCAAACAAAAATATTATTGTTAGGATTCTTAATATTCTTCCTTTGATTGTTTTGTTAAATTTAGTTGATAAATATGGTAAAATAAATTCAGAAATAATAAATACAAATAATGTAGGAATCCAAGTGGGTAAATCAAATGGAGATACCCAAAAATAAAATAAAAATGGCTCACGATTCTTTTCCTTCATACAATAAAAAAAACTAAATGCAAGAGAATAAGGATTTAACTCTCTTATTGTCCAGACTAACAGCTCATAAGGTAGCCATACATACATTCCTAAACTTATGACACCTAAACAGTATTCCGTAATATTTATACAAGTAAGTGGAAAAACATCACCAACAAATCCCACATCAGTATAAACTGGTGTAAAATTTAAGTAAAGGCTTAGAGCCTCTGTAAACATATATTCAGATTTGCAACTAATTTTGTTCTGATCCGTAGATGCTCCAAATGCCGAGCGACAATAATTTTCTTTTTTGTTAAATTTCCTCACAATTGATAATACTCTTACTTCTACCTGTCTTAAATAACATTGTTTATTCCAATATTTCCACACTTTTAACCACTCTCCAAATGAATTTAAATAATAATAATAATTTGAATAATAATCAATTTGAATTACGTCGAATTCAGAATTGACAGAAAAACCTACCATTTGGATTCTAATAGGATTCGTATTGTAAGTTACAAAAAATATAGGTATAACTTCATATCCTTCAAACAATGGGTAACTGTTTTCTTTGTTCATAAGAGGCAATGTTAAAGAATTCATAATAAAAATTAAACAATTTCCATTGAATAATAGTCGTGGGTTTAATAGTTCTTTATGTTCATATGTTAAAGCATTTGTAATTACGTTGACAGAACATCTTTCTCCCACTATATTTCTTTCATACCATAGCTTTGTAGAATTTAATGTTCCAAGTCTCCATACTCTGTACAATTCTTGATTTGATGTGATAACTGATTCATAAATATTTGGATCTTCAAATAAATTCCCATATTCACAATCCAATATATTAAAATCACAATTTTCAAAAGGAGTATTTTCAAAGTTTATTTTTAGTGAACTCGATATGAAGTAGTTTAAAACTATACAAAAGTGAATTTTTACGAAGAAATACATGATTTGATTTTATGTGAATTTAATGAATACTTCTGTATTAAAGAATAGGATGACTTTTATAAATGTTTTTTATTTTATAGAGCTTAAGTAACAAGAGTTTCCAAAGGCAAAATAGCTTATTTTAATTAAGTTAAAACTAAAATTTTCGTTATACGTTATATATTCCACGAACCTAAAAAACAAATCGTGTGTTGAAACTATTGAATATTTTATTTTCTAGAACTAAAAAACCTTTAAATATTTAATTAATATGATCCACAATTTTCAACTTCTAAAAACTCTTTAATATTTCAGCATTATGAAATTTAATCCAGTAACAATATAATTAAACCCTGTTAACCAGGGACATAATAAATTAGCGAAAGCAACCACACGTCCGTCGTGAAGGTTTTAATTTCATATATGCCTTTGTTCTGTCATGACCTCTGATTGAAACGGAAGGAAAGGTCATGATGGTTAGAAATCACTACCGTTGTGACGCATTGCCTGGCCTTCCTTTCTGTGAATACAGATCCGCAAAATGTTGATTGGTTATTGAGAAAATTTGTTTACGGACGGAAACGTTGGATAACATCTTTCGCTACTTAATGAAGAAGCTTGTGTTTTTGTGATAATGCGAACCAAGAACCATAAAGCTTGGACAGAGCTCATGTCAAATACTAAGACTGAAATTAATTCCTTATTTGCGGTCTGTTTATAGGTTAAATAAATCTTGTATATTTACGAGATAATGCTAACCAAATCAATTTAATTTTCAAATTAAGGTTGAACTGCACCCCCAAACTCCCCCTCCCCACCACTGGGTTTTCTCTCATTCACTCACAAGTAAAGGTGAACTTCAGCTAAACTTTGCATTTTAAATAACTTTCGACACATGACGAAATTAACAAAAACCAAATTATAAACTATTGAAAAAGCGATTTGGAATCTATATCTGTGCCAACTTTAAAAATCCATCGAGAATTGACGACGGGTATTGCAATTAACTAAAACATGGAAGAATTGTTTTTTACATGAGAGAAGTTCCTCTATTAATAATTTAATTAGTTATCATAAAGGTTGACTTAAATATTTCTACTTCCATAAATTATTCTATTAGTTAGTACGTTACTGAAATTCATTAAGTTAGCAAAAGACACAAAGAAAATAACCAAAACTTGGCATACGCACTATCCCCATTATTATTCCTTTCTTTGTTACCCATCAAAACAGTTTTACGTATAACGGTACTTTACATCTTATAGTATTCAGTGTTAAATATTTATTTCAAAATGTTTAAAATCCTCATCTATCTTAAGTTTGGATGAGATTTTAGTTTATTGAGAATGGTAGCTCTTCCAGTTTATTTATATTTCGTTCTGTCAATCCCTCGTTTCTGTCAATTTTCTTTAATCAACCGTTCAATAATTGCAAAGTGAATGGTGTCTATGCTAATTTTAAGCGTAGTTATATAAGATTACAATTGAATTTTTAACTTTCGTAGTCAATATTTACACAACTGTCTAACAATATTTCTGCACACTTATTCATCTAAGATCCAACAGAACGTTTTAGCAAAAACAAGCAGGTGGTTAATTAGATGTTAGGCTTTATTTGGTAAAACTCATTTGTATGAACGATTACAAATGTAGGAGAGAGATACTTTCGAAAATCCTTGCATTTCTTCATGTTCAGCAGGAGCGTCACATAATGTTATTTGACGTTTATTTTCCAATGTTATTTTATAAAAATCAATTGAAAATTCTTAATTACGATATGGTTTTCTTATTTTGCCTTAGTCTTTCTAGTTGTCGTTGAGTAAAACGTATGAATGCTCTATTTAGATTTTAAGGATATTTACTATCGAATCGATGTGCGAGTGCTTTAAAGTGTCTTCTGAATTTGGATCCCATAAATCAGTGTATTCAAGTGCTTGTTTGTATCCGTTGTAACCCATTTGTGTGAACCAATGAAAAGAATGAGAAAGATTTAACCACCCGCCATTTTGTTAGAAATACAATCGAAAGGAAACTCAAATTAGGAAAACAAACTTAGTCACGAAATGTTATATTTTTCTTTGTCAAAATTCAAAGCAATTAAGTTGAACAATTGATTCATTTGCCAGTGGAATGTTTTAAAATATGACATGGTAGGTAACATAAGAGGTAAAAAGTTTATCGAATTAAAATATTATACATCAGCTTTTGTAAGTAGCCATTACAAGTTTCTTGTAAGGGAGTTACATAACTTGATTTATAAAATAAATGTGGTATGGAATAGTGTGAGACTATACAGTGTACCTCCAGTACTGCTTAAAATCAAGTTGAATTTATTGTATTACAATAAAATGAGAATGATACATTTGGTAAGTCAGTCTATTGTTGTTTTAGTTATAAGTACAATTACGTGCAATATATTGGGATATAAACATATTGTTGGAATAGAAGATTTAATTGGGGAATACAAGGAGTGTTTGAATGTGATTTATTATAACAGCAACAGTGTATTCGTAGGACAATTAAGAACACCAACAGTACTTCTCACAGAAATTCCTCACATTCGATTTGAATCACTTTTTGGACAAATTAGTTCACCCCTTTTAGATAGAAAGCCACGCTTTATGAAACCGCTTTTAATTCGACACTGTGAATTTTGTTACCATACTTACTTTTTGTCACCTTCGTACCATGCAGCATCTCCTTACTCTTATCTAGCTGTTACTTTTGGAATATTTACACAAAACAATAGAAATGCTTCTGCTCATGTAATTGTCAAAAGTAGTGATGAATTTCCACAATCTAATTCAGTAAATCCAAGATATAGTTTTTCTCACGCTTCAACAATTTTATTTTATGGAGTAAAAGAAAGTAACACTAACGTTAAAACTTATTATTTTGAGTCATGTACTGCAATTCTATATTATAAAATTAGGGATTACGAACTTTCTACAATTTTACCTCCAGTATCAGGAATTTCATGGAGAAAACACATTCAACACACATTGAAGGAAATGTATAAGCTACCTCGGTTCAACTCAGGGCGTGGTGTACATGATAATAGTTCAACAGAATATATTAGTAGCAAAAAAGCTGTCACCAATACAGTTGGTACACCTTTTAATTCTAAACCATTTCTTGGATTTGAAGTTGCTATGATAACGCTGTGCTTCGAGCAGGCAAAATTTCTCATCCCATATGATTTAAATGTTATCAACAATTTTCAAATGGGCTTATGGACTATAGGCAATGACTACTATGTATCACCTGAAAATAATGATTTTCAGAATGTGTTTATCATTCTCTATGGTTCAAAAAAGTATAACTTTGTTACATGCGACGGTTTGAAAAGAAAGATGTATTTTGATTTTTATCATCATGGTTATCATGGTTATGTTTTCTTTTATTCATGTTTGCTATTGTACCAATTGTTATAACATTCATTACAGAGTATAAGAAAACTAGAACATGGAAGGAATGTATTCTATATTCTATAGCTACGTTGTTTCATTTAACTTCGCAACTGCATTGGACTGGAGTCCAGCGCTTAAAAATGAAAAATATTTTCACTAGAGTTCAAACTGCATTTTAATTTGTTGGTTGATTGCTGTTGTAGAAATTGTAAATGCATACAAAGGAATATTTACTACAGAATTAACTTCACCCACACCAATTGAAGGAAAATGGAAAAATGTTTCTGAGATGGAAAATTTTGTACAAATTTTGTATACATGGTAGAAGATAAGGCTATGGATTTAATTTCTAACACAGATGTATCAAAGGAAGAAAAATACAAGTTAGAGTTTATACATTTAATTCCATATTTATGTTTTCTGGATGATTCAGAATTTGTTTACGAGTACTGCAAAGGCGATTATAAAGAAGGAGAATTTCCTAAATTTAAAGAATTGTCTGATAAGTACCATTTGTCCTCATTTCCAAGCCTTCTCATTATGAATGACAGATGTAGTTTTGATCCTTGGGCTAAAAAATTCCATTTATGACAATTGCAAATAACACAGGACCTCAATTTCTGCCTTATAAAAAAGGAGATAAAGAATTGTTTCAGTAAAGGAAAATATTTTATTTTGATAATGATTTTCTTAGAGCAGCTATTGAATATTACGAAGGTATGCAAACATTGTTTGAAATTGGATTGTTAAATCTTTGGGAAAAATGGATTGAAAGGCGAGATACTTTGGATGAACGTATGAAATATAAGGAAGGTATAAGAAATATAAAAACACTTCAAAGTATTAGTCTTACTTCAAATACAAGTACTGCATTCATACTTTATTTTTATCTTTTTGTTTGTTGTAGCCTTTGTTTTTCAACGGAATTCATTTGTAAAAATTACACAACAATGAGATGTTTACCGTTTAGGAATTTTGAAAGTAAATTTTTTTACACTTGATGCAAATGTAAAGGTCAAAGTGTTAAAGTGTTTATTAAATGTAACAAGAGAGAGAATCAGTTTTGGAAGAGTCAACTTGACCTTGGATAAAATTAAGATAATTAAGATATTGTTTGATAAAAAATCTACTACAATTTAACTAATAGACTCCCAACATTGCGATAGAATAGGTATAGTATAGTTTAATTGAAGCTTGAAATTTTGTCAAAAGTATCCTTCATGTCTTCAATATTTCCTAGTATGAGTCTATCCAGACTAAATCTGAATGGCTCAGAATAAAATTCAACGAATAGCCTTATTCCCGTGGTCTTTTAAATGATTACATTAACAATTTATAAGAAATCGACAAAGCATGTGTATTACATATTTTACTGCTTATTTATTGGCGACGGTGACTTATTAAAGGATTACGTACTTTCAGTGTGGTAATCATCATAAAATATATATTCAACATTTTAAATTATGTTTGACAAGTGAAAGTGTGGTGAGAATTGAGCTTCACCATATAAAAAATTGTCGGTCATGCAACGGAAACTTAGAATTAAGTACACCCATAAAACATTCCTAGGAAATGCAAAAAAAAAACCATAGGTTTTCTTTTGAATCAGAATTCTAAAATGTTGTAAGAACTTTCTCTGACACTATAATCGTTTCTATTTTTTGCATAGTGGTGAGTGGTCATTATTTTTCCCAGGAGTTGGCTAATGGGATCTAATTATCCACTTTTCTCTTTTCGATTGCTTGTCGGAATAGTTATATGAAAACTTTTTATGTTAAAAAAAAGAAGAAATTCTACAACTTTCTACATTCTAAAAATAAAACTTAGCTTACTTAAAACTTACCAAGCAAGTTTATTTTATTTTACATAATTGGATTAGTATTTTACATTTAAGGGAGTTGTGTTCAGTCAGAGATGAGAGAGCATGAGTTAGCTTTGCTATTGCTTACTGCCATACGAGAAAAGCACTCATATTGTGGTGTGAGTGACTGCTAACTCTCCTCAAAGACCTCAAAGATCACGT